>OX235270.1:16627322-16711540 GCA_944472135.2 Trichobilharzia regenti
CTATGTGACGGACTGAGATCGACCAACATTATTCCATGCAAACACACGCCGATAACACTTGAATCAACTCACTTGGAGTCAGTTCCTTTACTCTGGCGGAGTCAAGCGAAGTAGGGTGGGCAGAAGGCAAGAATACTCAATTCTCATGCATTTATTTACATAAATATGCATTCTGAACGAAAAGTTACAGCATTTATTTGAAAAGACGAAAAGGAACATTGATGAATGAATTACAAAAACATATGGGTGGATAGTTAATTCGATAGATAAATGCACACATAGACAGATAAGCAAATAAGAACTCGCAGGAGAAATGTCACCTCACTATGTATTCCGATTTATTCCACTAATCCATCTTTGATTTTGAGCACTAACACTCTTTTAGACGCTCTCGGTTGTGCTGCTTCAGATCTTCAGGTAACTAAAAAGACAGAGAGAGAGAGAGAAACAAATGTTGTAAAGTGGAAGAATTAGTTAGAATTACTGTAGGCGTGTTGCTGATATGGAGGAGAACTTAACTTACGAAGGAGAAACGCAGGTTTCGTCTAGTCGGGAATAATCACGACTCGCACATCAAATAATTCCAAGGACTAATGCTCACCTACCTACACCAGAATTACTCCAGACCACAAAACCAGCATGTGACATGCAGAGTCAGTGATAGGAAATATCAGATTGATGGTCAACTCACCTTCAGTAACTAATTAACTACTGTCCGTGAGAGGCTTTGACGACGACCCGTTATTACAAAATTCACTCGTCGTTTCCTCACCTACCTCTCAGAGAAATTCTCAAACATACATACATTCTCATCGAGGACAGAATATTTTACTCTTACTCACATTATATGATCACTTCTCACATCGAAAGAGGCAGAGTGAACAGTAATAAATGTATACATATCGGAAATCAGACTACCAGTCATCGTCAGTCGACTACTCTGGAAACAGTGAATTCCGAAACCGATCTCCATAACACCAGTGTCTACGAAGCCGCACTGTCACATTTGAATGTCATTCAGAATCCGGAATAAATAATGCATTCAGTGTTCATGTCCCATATCAGTCAGGGTGACTATTCAACCTACCAACTGTGGAGGGCCGACTCACTGACACTGAGTAGTCATAATCTCGTGTGTTTAGTCAATGTTAGGAAGGTATCCGGAGGATTTTGTCCAACCACTTCAAAGTTGAGGCGATACTAGTGACGTGGAATCAATCACCCAAGACTCGACTCAGAAAGCAATCACTCAGTTGCGGAAGCGATGAAAGGCATACGAAGTTACAAATAATTGTCTAACGATCTCAAATTCCTCGAACATTCACATTCACACGATTCAAATTCATGAAATAAAACAAGTAATACAAGTGATCATTTTCATCTTACCGATTCCGGATGATCATCTTTCCGCTGAGCAACACCATTCTCGCCCTCCAGTCCTTTTCGTTGCTTCTTAGCTGAATTCGGTTGTTCGTGAAGACTCCTCGTCACAGGTGTCTCCACTTTACACAAGCATCGACGTATGGCTGTTGGATTATAACCGGGGCCGTCCATACACTATCATCAGAGTGACATAATGAAATGTCAAAAGAAATACTACAGTTATATACTTGAATTGAGGTTTATATGTGAAGGGATCAATAAATAAGCCGAATATTTAACTAATTAGTGAATTATCTCCTACATTTTCCACAATATTTGGAGGTGATTTTCTCCGTGAGCATGATTTTCGCTATGAGTGTGCCATATCAGTTATTTCGAAAGTGGACCAAGTGACTCGTGCAAACGTTCAGTCGAGCGATTGCATGATTGAATGTCAGAATGTTGGGAAGAATACGGAGTCATAGTAGTAATGGTAGTAGTGAATCACTGAACAAGTGAGCGTACAATTTGACAACTCATACTTCGTGTTCTTGAGTTCCGACTGGTATTTCCATACAGATTGTCTGCCACACAGACTCGTCATAAATTAATCAAGTCAATTCTCACCGTTGACATCATTCTCATTGAGATTTCAATGCAGGCTTGATAAAAATACATACACACTGCCCACACAAACACACAAAGCTCATATTGGAATAAATTAGTGTGGGATACACGCTGAGTTAAAAGTGTCCTACTGATAGCTCAAACACTATTCAGTGGATAAATATCTCTGTTAACACGAACAAAAGAGGAGACACACCAATTGTCATGTTCGCGAATATTTACAATCATAAATGCTGGAGAAAACAACGAGAAGGTCACCTATCTATGGTGATCCGGTAGTTGTACGGAACCGGTCTACTACCTCTACTCCACTCGACTACACTCCACTCCACTCCAATCCATGTCAGAGATATGCAATCGTCTTGGTGGATAACATACGCCATGCAGGGTATCATCCTATCAATCTGGCTCGTTGAAACACACAGATGAGTGAAATTTGAATATATTGTATTGACACTGCTGGTGACCTCCTAAAATACGTCTCCTTTAGTAGGAAGAGTCATCGTGATACATTAAATCTAAGTGAAATTAGAGAATGTCTCATCAACGATCAACGAATGTTGATTGAGACCTCCTTAGTTCACACAAAATACTCGTGGAATAGTCACTAGACTATTTTGAAATGCAAGTGTATACAGAGTGAGAGGGGCAGTGAATTAAAAGCTTCCGGAAAAAATGCCCACTTCATGAAAATACAGATGAGAAAGAGTGACTTACTGAGTCCCAGGATATGCGGCTTGCGACGCCATCAAATGCATAACGTTTAATGGGAAGCTTCTTCTGACTACTCGAATCCGAGCATGGTGAGTTCGGAGGAGCCGCCTAAATGGAAGGTGTAGAAGATAGAGGTTAGTGAAACACCAATATTCGATTCATTCAAGTCATCTTCTATAACAGCGAAATGTGTGTCGATTCGGTACAAGAAATGTTCACGTGATTTAGAATAAAGTGACCTCACGAAATTCCAGTCGCTTGGCCAAAACAAAAAGACTGTGAAAACTGCAATAACCGGTGATTCATGAAATATAAAATGGACAATATATAAAGAAACAAAGTGAAATCTATTGACGTACGGGCGTCGGATATTCTTCATCGTGGTTGAGATTTTGTAGGCTAGAGAACATTCGAGCTCTTAACATAGACATTTCACAGTCACGCGACACTGGAGTGTGAATTTTAAAAAGTGACTAATTCTCGTCAGGAATGTAAACAAATCAATTTGAAAGTGTAATTCACTTATGTAATTTGTCTATGATGTGTAATGACTGCGCAACACATTTTTTTATTGGTCATCCACATATTGAACAAGAAAACAACTAACAAGATATGAAAGGTCAGATTTGAGTTCAGTACAGGTCAGCATAGAAATTTCTGAGTCATAATGACACAAAGGAGAGAAGAGAAAAAATTTGAAAATTGGTGTGGCTGGGGGGTGGGTGAGGTTGGAGTATTATTATCTGAATATATTTTAATTTCAAAATTGTATTACCAGGTCAGACAGGAAGACAGGCGGAGTGCAATGAGATATTTGAATAAAAATCAATATGAGATAATGTACATTCAGAAGTAATAATACGAGTGTTGTTGATCAATTACAATCAGATGGGAAATAAGACAAGTGTCTTTATAGTCAAAATATGTTAATGTGTGAATGATGTTTTCCCTAATCAGAAGAAATCAAATAGAGATCCAAGTAGTCTGTCCTTCATACACTAACTCCCCTTCACAAATTTGAAACCAGAATAGAAAAACATTGAAAGGGCATAACATGGATCCATTTTATTACATGGTTTCTCTTCAAATAAGTACAACCTACAACATTAAGTGAGACGAGTTGTGGTACAGTTTTAACATATTTTTGTTTATCAGTACGAATTAGTCCTCAAGTAAAGCATGAGTTATCTTAAAGTATAACAATAAATTTTCCTGATGCAGCACCAAACCGATGCGAAAGTTATCCTGAGTTGTTACTTCTACGACTACTCTCACAGCATCACCTTCGATCAAAATGTCGTACCTGGAATCACTTCTCTGGTCTTTTACTACCTATTCCAGTGATTCAGGTGTGAGTTGAAAAGTGAAAATCGTTTGACAGCGCAACATAGCGTGACCTAATTTTGATGATAATAATAATAATAAACCATAACATGTCAATTCATTAGTCCGCTTCTAGGAAACCAAGTGATGGTCCAATATCCTGGATAATCACGCCCTTACAGAAACGCCTAGTGAATGCACCCTATTTTAGGGATATGAATAACAACAACTTTACAGATTTTAGGGTTTTTTTTAAATAATTATCGCATTTGTCCCTATGAAGTTAGAGAACAAAATAAAAATTAGTTGATTTCGTTAGTCAATTACTTTGTAGGTTGACATAATATTCCCACTGTTATATGAGAGTTGACCAGCTATATTTTCTTCTTACGGATTCAGTGCATACTAAAGTATTCTTATAAAACTTTTGGTGTGTCCTACTGACAAAATTTGCATACAGCATTTTGTATGCCGTCTACAAAAAGCCGGAATACAGGATCTACTGATGTAGTTGTAAAGATGACAAATGGAGATTATAAATCAGCATGTAAAGTATAAAATGAAAATAGACGCAGTAATAATAATAAAAATAATAATAATAATAGGAATCAGAACACAAGTACATTGCTCAGTTTGAATTTCACAAATTTTCTACCATTTCACTCCTACCGAACGTAGACAGAGTAAACGTATACTCACCGAACTCTCATCACTGTCTACAAATGTCGAACTCACAGTTTATCTAGATTTGAAATTCTTCACAAACAGTAAGATAACGCAAAATATATCCAATAGAAGGTCCTAAAATCATACATCCTGGTGAAAATCATAAGTCACTGTCATGCAACTTGAGAAGAGCTCCGATTGAACTGAACACACAAAGCTCATATTGGAATAAATTAGTGTGGGATACACGCTGAGTTAAAAGTGTCCTACTGATAGCTCAAACACTATTCAGTGGATAAATATCTCTGTTAACACGAACAAAAGAGGAGACACACCAATTGTCATGTTCGCGAATATTTACAATCATAAATGCTGGAGAAAACAACGAGAAGGTCACCTATCTATGGTGATCCGGTAGTTGTACGGAACCGGTCTACTACCTCTACTCCACTCGACTAACTCCACTCCACTCCACTCCAATCCATGTCAGAGATATGCAATCGTCTTGGTGGATAACATACGCCATGCAGGGTATCATCCTATCAATCTGGCTCGTTGAAACACACAGATGAGTGAAATTTGAATATATTGTATTGACACTGCTGGTGACCTCCTAAAATACGTCTCCTTTAGTAGGAAGAGTCATCGTGATACATTAAATCTAAGTGAAATTAGAGAATGTCTCATCAACGATCAACGAATGTTGATTGAGACCTCCTTAGTTCACACAAAATACTCGTGGAATAGTCACTAGACTATTTTGAAATGCAAGTGTATACAGAGTGAGAGGGGCAGTGAATTAAAAGCTTCCGGAAAAAATGCCCACTTCATGAAAATACAGATGAGAAAGAGTGACTTACTGAGTCCCAGGATATGCGGCTTGCGACGCCATCAAATGCATAACGTTTAATGGGAAGCTTCTTCTGACTACTCGAATCCGAGCATGGTGAGTTCGGAGGAGCCGCCTAAATGGAAGGTGTAGAAGATAGAGGTTAGTGAAACACCAATATTCGATTCATTCAAGTCATCTTCTATAACAGCGAAATGTGTGTCGATTCGGTACAAGAAATGTTCACGTGATTTAGAATAAAGTGACCTCACGAAATTCCAGTCGCTTGGCCAAAACAAAAAGACTGTGAAAACTGCAATAACCGGTGATTCATGAAATATAAAATGGACAATATATAAAGAAACAAAGTGAAATCTATTGACGTACGGGCGTCGGATATTCTTCATCGTGGTTGAGATTTTGTAGGCTAGAGAACATTCGAGCTCTTAACATAGACATTTCACAGTCACGCGACACTGGAGTGTGAATTTTAAAAAGTGACTAATTCTCGTCAGGAATGTAAACAAATCAATTTGAAAGTGTAATTCACTTATGTAATTTGTCTATGATGTGTAATGACTGCGCAACACATTTTTTTATTGGTCATCCACATATTGAACAAGAAAACAACTAACAAGATATGAAAGGTCAGATTTGAGTTCAGTACAGGTCAGCATAGAAATTTCTGAGTCATAATGACACAAAGGAGAGAAGAGAAAAAATTTGAAAATTGGTGTGGCTGGGGGGTGGGTGAGGTTGGAGTATTATTATCTGAATATATTTTAATTTCAAAATTGTATTACCAGGTCAGACAGGAAGACAGGCGGAGTGCAATGAGATATTTGAATAAAAATCAATATGAGATAATGTACATTCAGAAGTAATAATACGAGTGTTGTTGATCAATTACAATCAGATGGGAAATAAGACAAGTGTCTTTATAGTCAAAATATGTTAATGTGTGAATGATGTTTTCCCTAATCAGAAGAAATCAAATAGAGATCCAAGTAGTCTGTCCTTCATACACTAACTCCCCTTCACAAATTTGAAACCAGAATAGAAAAACATTGAAAGGGCATAACATGGATCCATTTTATTACATGGTTTCTCTTCAAATAAGTACAACCTACAACATTAAGTGAGACGAGTTGTGGTACAGTTTTAACATATTTTTGTTTATCAGTACGAATTAGTCCTCAAGTAAAGCATGAGTTATCTTAAAGTATAACAATAAATTTTCCTGATGCAGCACCAAACCGATGCGAAAGTTATCCTGAGTTGTTACTTCTACGACTACTCTCACAGCATCACCTTCGATCAAAATGTCGTACCTGGAATCACTTCTCTGGTCTTTTACTACCTATTCCAGTGATTCAGGTGTGAGTTGAAAAGTGAAAATCGTTTGACAGCGCAACATAGCGTGACCTAATTTTGATGATAATAATAATAATAAACCATAACATGTCAATTCATTAGTCCGCTTCTAGGAAACCAAGTGATGGTCCAATATCCTGGATAATCACGCCCTTACAGAAACGCCTAGTGAATGCACTCTATTTTAGGGATATGAAGCCGTGGGAAGCCGTGACCAGTAGGGTACAGCAGGTCGAAGATGAGGCAGTAACTCATCGAATAAGACATTGCGAAGTGGTCGCGCTATGTCGTGAACTGGCAGAAGTTAGAATTCAAGGACCATTGGATCGGGTCCCAGTGGCTCAATGGTCTACGAGCTCGCCTTGTAACCAGAAGGTCCTGGATTCGAATCCCGGTGGGTGCGTACTGCTGAGGAGTCCCAAACTAGGACGAAACGGCTGTCCAGTACTCCCAGGTTTTCCAGTGGTTCTCTAACTGATGTCAGCTCATGATTAAATCCTCCATGCAATCAAACAAAATCCCTACAAAAACCAATACTTGAAAATAATACGAGTGTTGTTGATCAATTACAATCAGATGGGAAATAAGACAAGTGTCCTTATAGTCAAAATAAGTTACTCGTTAGAATGTTGTGATGTGTTTGAATTGAAATAGAAATTTAACATTATTTGTTATCAGATGTTATGTCAGATTATCGGAACATAAGAATTTAGCTAAGGGAAGAATGGTTGACCCCGAAAAGTTAAGTAATTGAGAAAAAAGCTCAGCAATTACACTTCACGCATTAACACACAACCACACAATAGCATGATGGGAGAGGGTTAAAATTCTAAAAAGTAATCTAGGTAGGTAGAGAGAGAGGTTGATTACTGAAACCTTGTTCATCGAGTCTACACTCAACATAACAGATGCAATAGAAATGACTGAAGGCAAATGCCAGAAATATGGAAGATATTACTACCGCGGGTCAAATCAGAAGAGGATAATAAATGATCTCAAAATTCTATTTCAATTCAAACACATCACCACATTCTAACAAGCCACTTATAACTTATTATTTATTATTATTATTATTTAAATTATAATTTAAAATTTCAAAATAAAATCTTATCCATAATGGAGTTATGCGCTACCACAGTGCCCAAGTTTTATATCTATATTTGATGACAAATGTCAATTTCAGGTCTTTTCATTGATATGCCTTCAATAAGTGATCAATAAGTATGTGAGGAATATATACTTCCATATATTGGTTTGAAATCGCTGTGAATACGAACTATATGGTGTGCTTAGATATCCTCGAAAGGGAGTCTATGATGCGAACTGATGTAGAAGAGGTACGCGCGTTTCTTCTAGTGTGTTGGAATTCATTGGATAAATGCATTCCGGAAATCATTACTAAACCTTTGATAGGATGGTGGTTTACAATTATTATTATTATTATTTGTTATCATTGTTTCATTGGGTTCCTAGTGGAACATAGGACTTCAACTGCACGTCTCCACTTGCCACTTCTGTCTTCTGCTGTGCTTTTCACCTGCATCGATGTTAGCTAGTCCATACTCTTTCAACTCCTCTTCACACGATCTTCTCCATGTCACCCTTGCACTGACGTCCAGCTCGCCGCTTCCATTTTGGCCTGGTTCCACTCGAGCAATCGTCTGACGCGCGCACGATGTCAGCCAGCGGCCCCCGCAGCGAGCGAGTGTCCAATCCATCTCCACTTTCTCCTGCATATTTGTTGGGCGAGCGACTGGTTCTTGTTTCGTTTGTTCCCAGCCATACTTTCTTGTTGGTGATTCTTTCCGGCCCGGCCATCTGGTCTTCAGTATAGAGCCAGCGAAGACAGTTGTTGATAAAGGTCTGGTCTGCAACAGGCTGTTGGAAATATTCTTTGTGACCCGCCCGCCAAGTTTCTCATCCGTATAGAAGAACTGACTGACTTGACGTTTGTATTGAAAATCCGACTGAATTTGGTTGTTGATGATGAATGACGAAGATTTCCTTCCAGATTGGTTTCAGGTTGACGAATGTGTTTCTCGCCTTCCCGATTCCCGCTCGATTTGACATCCTCATTCGTTCCAACTGCCTGTAGTTGAGACAATGCTCCCTAGATAAGTGAATGAAGTACAATGAAAAGGCATAAATACACTAAGGAGGCTAAAATTCTCGGTGACTCGAAAGTATATTTCTGACGACTGAATAGATAGCTAGACTTGACGATACTGTTCGAATTGGCTTCTCTCCAATATTCAGTCATCACATATCTCTTGAATTACTTTAGCAATCTATGTAGACAGTACCATTGACAGGTTAATATTAGTTAGTTCTATTCACCACAAATTTTCTCCCCATTCAAATCCATCCGTCATTGAACTGACTGACATCGACTGAATGTTCAGTGTAGAATGTCGTAGAACGGTGCATCGGCTGAATTCGGACCACTTCAGAGGGCACACGATGAGTAAGTGGAGAAAAAACGATTCAAAGAAACTCTAATGAACGGAGATGTACGAGAGGAAGGATAGTTGCAGAAAGAATAATCAGAAGTGAATGGCTCTTGGAGTAGATGAAGAGTGAATAGATTTTTGCTACTGAGAACGATTTGAGGCCATGTCGTCTCAAGCCTCAATCCAATGGTTCATTAGGTCACGCTCTGTCACCAGCCAAGTAGTCTATACCTCCCTATGTGACTGGCTCAAAACAACACTCTTCGTGTAACCTTAGTATCACTAAGCATATTGTGTCACTAAACACAAGTGACAGAACGCAAGTACTTATGGTCAGATAAATATCCCTCTTTATCTCCTTAGTTGCTGGTGATGACGGAATACGTTTATATTAGTTATTTCTTTCTGTGCCATATCACATCCTTGTTGAACAATGTCTATGTTCTGCTCACAGATATATTATTCATCCGCCTATATGAATGAATCATTACAAGAAGTGGAAACCCGCTTTTGCTGTTCAATCATATAAACAGTTCAATCGGAGCTCTTCTCAAGTTGCATGACAGTGACTTATGATTTTCACCAGGATGTATGATTTTAGGACCTTCTATTGGATATATTTTGCGTTATCTTACTGTTTGTGAAGAATTTCAAATCTAGATAAACTGTGAGTTCGACATTTGTAGACAGTGATGAGAGTTCGGTGAGTATACGTTTACTCTGTCTACGTTCGGTAGGAGTGAAATGGTAGAAAATTTGTGAAATTCAAACTGAGCAATGTATTTGTGTTCTGCTTCCTACTGTGACTATCTTCATTTTATACTTTACATGCTGATTTATAATCTCCATTTGTCATCTTTACAACTGCATCAGTAGATCCTGTATTAGAACAAGACATATAAGCGAACAATATTTTTTCTCAATTAGATCTTCTTCTGGCTTTACTCTAATTTACATAGACTTATATACATAAAATTTTAACCAATGACGGTGATTTTGTGGATCAAATAATAATAATCATAATAGTAATAGTAATCATCATAATAATAATTATGTGGTAAATGTTTTGAACGAAGTTAATAACGATGATTATAATGATAACAAAATATTGATAATAAGGCTTATATAGGTAATAAGAATAACAAAGTTAGTATATGCATATATGTAGACAATTCAATAAATAAATAAATTAGGTCAAATCAAATGGAACGATAATCAGAGTTTAAATAAATATCATAAAAGTACGAAGGAGGTGGATGATAAGAAAGGGTGGGAGGGTTTTGAATAGAATTCACCTAGGCCAAGGGAGAGACAAAGGTAGAACAAATTTCTTTTGTATGCAAAGACTAGGATTGTTCTCTCGAATTCCCTTAGCTTTGGCTAAGTGTAAAGGACGGGTTCTGATTCCGTTCGAAAGACTCGATGGAATGCGGTAAATAACTTTGAAGGCACTATTTTTGTCAACTTGGTGACCACTATCAATCAAATGAGCCAAAATAGTACTTTGTATGGATTTTATTTGGCCTTTTCCGAACCATGAAGAAAGATGCTTATTAGTGCGTTTGTTAAGCTGTCTAGTTGTTAGGCCTATATAGCTTTCTCCACAGGAGCAACTAAATTTATAGATACACATGGAAGTGGCACAACTAGGTAGCTTATCTTTCACTTGAGCAATCAGAATTGGTCGGCTGGAAAATGACAAACAGAGGGTGGCGGCAGTATAAGTCCGTTTTATCGCTCTCGATAATCTCTGATGTAAGACTTCACTAGCCACGCCTCCATTAAATTGCAGTTTCATGAACAGTTGTTTCTTTTTAACTGTTGTCGGTTTTACTTTATTGTACTTGGTGTTCATGTGTCTCCTTACAAATCTACTAGGATAACCCATTTGGACTAACGTATTTTGGATGTATCCTAGCTCATTCTCTAGAGAGTCATCTGTACAGATGCGTCTTGCTCTATTCGTCAGGCATCTGACCAAATTGATTTTGTATCGGATTGGTACATAACTGAGGAAATGTGTATATTGTCCTACAGATGTAGGTTTTCTATAGACATCTCTCTTGAGTGAACCATCCTCTCTTCTACTCAATTGGACGTCAAGGAAATGTAGTCCACCATCATATTCTTCTTCACAAGTGAAGATGAGCGATGGATGTGCATCATTAAACATTTTTAACATTTCATTCTTGTCAGCTTTCACATCAAGAATAATAAACGTATCATCAACATAACGAAAATAAGAATCAGTTTTTTCTATTACTTTTTTCAATGGACCATTTTCAATCTTGGCAAGAAAGAAATCTGCTAAAATTGGCCCCAACCGAGAACCCATGGCAATACCGTCGATTCGCCTGTAGTAAAGGTTGTTGAATATGAAATGTACATTCATAGTACATCTTAAAAGCAACTCTTTCAGACTACTAACCGGTATTCCGATGTCGATCTGTTTTTCTGGTATCTGTTGGCATATGAATTCCACAGTCTCCATAAGTGGTACGTTGGTAAACAGTGATGCTACATCTAAGGAAAGCATTTGCTTCCCATTTACATTGATATCATCCACGTTAGCAATAGATTCGAAGACGTCTTTAACACTATGACTTACTACCATCTCGTGTAACGGTTGGAGGAGTTCACCTAACCACTTTGCCACTCCATGGTAGGTGGAGTTTGACATATCCAGGACTGGGCGAAGAGGAAGTCCTGGTTTATGTATTTTGGGCAGACCGTACAGACGTGAAGTATTACTTCCAGTAGGTTTAAGACGGTTATAGGATGCCTCTTAGATTACTCCACTTTTTCTCAGTTCCTTAAGCGTGTTAGTTAACTACTTTTCAGCCTTTCCGTCCAGATCTATTGGGTTAATAAGGTTTTGGAACTTCGTTTCATCCGTTAGAAGCGAATTCATTTTGTCAACATAATCACACTTATTTATCAATACTACTCCGTCTCCTTTATCAGGTCTACTGATTATAATGTTTTCGTCGTCCCTTAACTTTCTTAGGGCTTCTCGATGCTGTTTACTCAGTAAACTCTTACTAGAATGACTACTGTTTTTATACTGTTGACAGCTGTCGACTAGTGTTGTTTCGAACCTAGCGACTTCATCGTCTGATGTTGGGGTTAAATCTTTCGTTTGTAGGAGGAGGTTTTCAAACTGGATGTTGGTATCGAGTTGGTTGACCTTATATCCTTGGTCACAAATCTAGGACCCAATGATAATGCTTCTAACTGTAATCTATCTAGTGTTACACTTGAAAAATTATGGACATATCGATACGGGTCTGAAGAGAGTGAAGGGAAATCCTTTTCAGGATCTTGACTGTCTAATTATTTGACAAGTTTCGTTCTCCTTTTCTCTGCTCTGTTTTGGCTAACGCTGTCGACATACTCAATGAAATCAAATAATAAATCCTGAGGAAGTTCATCGACTGCAAATTTCTTCTGTGATAAATTTCTTTCTATATCCGAAATGTACATTTTTAAAGAGTCCAATTGGTTAAGTGCATAAAGTTTCAGTGATCGGGAATTTGGATAAACTTTATTACAAGGAAGAGATTTCCAGTAAATTTTAGGATATCGATTATTATTTCAACAGTCATTTATAAAGTCTAAACAAGCTTTCGCTTCTGTGAGTCTGGAAATATACTTCAAGCACTCATTGAGCGCATTTAATGCACTGGGATCCACACGTGATTTCAAATGTATAAATATTCCCATTTAAAATAATAGAAAAAGACATGAGAGAACAATATTGTTTTCAATTAGATCCTGTATTCCGGCTTTTTGTAGACGGCATACAAAATGCTGTATGCAAATTTTGTCAGTAGGACACACCAAAAGTTTTATAAGAATACTTTAGTATGCACTGAATCCGTAAGAAGAAAATATAGCTGGTCAACTCTCATATAACAGTGGGAATATTATGTCAACCTACAAAGTAATTGACTAACGAAATCAACTAATTTTTATTTTGTTCTCTAACTTCATAGGGACAAATGCGATAATTATTTAAAAAAACCCTAAAATCTGTAAAGTTGTTGTTATTCATATTCCTAAAATAGGGTGCATTCACTAGGCGTTTCTGTAAGGGCGTGATTATCCAGGATATTGGACCATCACTTGGTTTCCTAGAAGCGGACTAATGAATTGACATGTTATGGTTTATTATTATTATTATCATCAAAATTAGGTCACGCTATGTTGCGCTGTCAAACGATTTTCACTTTTCAACTCACACCTGAATCACTGGAATAGGTAGTAAAAGACCAGAGAAGTGATTCCAGGTACGACATTTTGATCGAAGGTGATGCTGTGAGAGTAGTCGTAGAAGTAACAACTCAGGATAACTTTCGCATCGGTTTGGTGCTGCATCAGGAAAATTTATTGTTATACTTTAAGATAACTCATGCTTTACTTGAGGACTAATTCGTACTGATAAACAAAAATATGTTAAAACTGTACCACAACTCGTCTCACTTAATGTTGTAGGTTGTACTTATTTGAAGAGAAACCATGTAATAAAATGGATCCATGTTATGCCCTTTCAATGTTTTTCTATTCTGGTTTCAAATTTGTGAAGGGGAGTTAGTGTATGAAGGACAGACTACTTGGATCTCTATTTGATTTCTTCTGATTAGGGAAAACATATAGAAAATCGACGTGGAACAAAGCGGTGAGATTAGTAATATTCAGAATTTTGAAGATGACAGTGACTGAATATATTCAATCTAATACAAAGAGGTTTTCACCACGTAGCCAATATTCACGATGATTTCAGACATGCTGTAGGTGCCAGATGGACGATGTGAAATCCACTATATGGCTGTGGGGACTGTCTAGCCAGCTCAATAACATATCGAGTATGCAAATAAAAATCCAAGTTAATGAGATAATAATGTAACAATATATTACAAAAAAATACAGTAATGAGTTATATTAATTAATTAAACGGTTATTTGAATATACGGGTAAAGTCGACGGCTACAAATTACCAGTATAATCCAGAGAAGCGTTCACTGCTGGAATCGTGTCTACTGGTAGAATCTGTGCATGGGTTGTAGAATTGTCTCCGGATCAGGATAATAGGTTCCTGCAATAAATCCAATGCACAGAACACGATTTTGAGTGGAGCGATTGGGGAGTACATACCAGTGAGAAGGCGAACCGACCAACAATACACTGTCTTTCAGATTGTACTGGGAAGTTATCTGTTTTTCGAAATGAATCGTTTTAAAGAAAAGTTATGTACAATGTGTGTGGTTTCAACATCTTACAAAAAAGTGTACAATCATATTGTTACGTACCCCATATGGCTCAGACTAGTAGTCGTACTTCATATCTATTCCAGCCTAATTCTGATTCAACTGTCAGTACTTCTCGAATAAAGCAGCTATCCAACATGCGTAAAATGTGTGTTTAAACCACCTTTACCAAAGAATACTCACAAATCGATTAACTAAATTGTCTCAGTATGGAAAAAATCCCCATTAAAACATTTAGAAAACAGAAAGCTTGAGCGAAGAAATATTTGCTTTTCAATTAGATTCTCATCTCTGGCTCTACTCTAATATGTATACAGCATTTTTATACATAAACCTAAACCGTTGAAATTATAAAAAGTATAATTGTCCAAATTATTTTATTTTTTCTGACCACTTCATCTTTAATTACGTGTTATACTTGTAAAATTAATTTATTCTAACCATTTCTACCTCTTAAATGTGTATTGATTTCCTTCGTTTATCAACAACCCATTGACATTTTGACACTGACTAATCATTAATATTGTCAACAAACAAATTGCCACTTGATTGGTAAATTGTTGTGTATTGTAATAAAAATGCTATATATATGCATATATATATATATTAGAGTAGAGCCAGAAAGGAGGACCTAATTGAGAAGTGAATCTTTCTTCGCTCAATCTTTCTGTTTTCTAAATTGTCTCACATAAAACTGTATGCCTAACTTCATTATTACTTACTATGTTGCTAACTCTAGCCTAAGTGATGTTACGAATTAATCATAACTGTATAGCAACAGTGTACACATAATTTCATCTTGGTAGAATGATACGTCTATTTTGTTATTTTGTTTTACCATTGTGTGTAAACTGTTAAAATATTACTGCAATTAATTTATTATCCTCCAAAATACACAACACATTCCAGTGACATTAATTCTACGAAATTACACACGGTATTTTCATGTCTTCTGCTTTCGTCTTCGTCAACCATGTCTCATAGTCATAAAGAGCAGTACACTTGAGTGATATGTCACGTTAAATTGAGATAGCGACTATCTCATATACGAACGAGACTTTTTGTATTCGTGTTGAGATCACGTCACCAACCACTTCATTATGGCTTATTCAAATTCAAAAACATTATCGAGGCAATAGATCACTTTACTTCATATTCCTGATGCGCAAGTTATATTGATAATAAAAATAGCTTTATTCCAAACTTGCTTATTTTCGCCTTTTTCATGAATAAACAAAAACAAGGATTCATTCAGTGAAGAATTATTTCCTCAATGACTTCACCCTCTTACATTGCTGTACATTTTACAAGAGTAAAGTGTACATCACGAGTATTTATAAATACGCTGGCATTGTACTCGGTAATTTCTATCATAAACAGTCAATGTTTTGAGTGATTTCATTGCTTACGGATTCTTGTTGTTGTGGTCAGTTTATGTAAGGCACTGGAAAGTATTAATATTCCACCGCCAGCTACTCAAATAAATGAGACGGTTATATGCAAGATAGTGAAGATTTATGTTACCCAGTTGGCGATGAATGACTTTCTTGTGAACTGTTATTAGTCTGTTTATTGGTGTACAGTAATTGTTAAATTGTGCACACCGATTCATGATCCCTTGTAGAAGAAATCTATCTCTGCATTTCGCACCTCAGCTATAAGTATTTTGTGTTAAAATTTTTGAAATTAACATAGTCTCTCACTGTCTTTCTCTGTGTCCTCCTCTGTGGTTTGAATACATTTAAAATAAAGAAAAACAAATATCCTGTGTAAAAATATGGGTGTGTGTAGTTTCGATGTTCTGGAAACGGAATTAGATATTCTAGGAGAAATCTTCATCCAAAATGGATATCCAATCAGATTCATCGACAAAAGTATCAAAGCAAGAATTCGGAGAAATGAAACTCTAAATTCGCCTAAAGAGAAAGTCTGCATGAACTTGGATTTCAAGGGAGATTCGACAAGCGATATTCTCGAGAGAATGATCACAACATCTCTGAGAAGAGACGTTAAGAATAGTATTCTCCAGTTGCCCACTGATCTGCAGAGGCCTCAAGTACAAGATCCCCCATCTGACCACTTCTCTGTGCAGATATCAGGTCACCTGATGCTGTGGAGCCAGGTGTATCGGTTTTTCGGCGCATCCTGTTCAGGAGGATTCAAGAAGACTATCTAGTATGTTTGCGAGAAAGCAGTAGTGATGCTATAAGCAGTGAGATAATTCAACATCTGGTTAACAATGATCATTCCATCTCAACAAACGCCTCCTGCTTCAAAGTAATCTACAGGGTCAAGAATAACCTACCAAAGGAAATACTGTTTCGTCTCTTTTGTATCGTTGAAGCTCTGGCCATTCACATAGAAAACCCGGAACTGTGCATACAAAAGAGAATCAATCAACCACTTCCACTATCATGGTAACAACTTTGTTGATTATGATGACTTAATTTTGTTTATTTGCTTGTTTCTTTAATTGCTTATAATTCTTCCTGAACTCTTGGGTAATTTCGTACTATCTACTTTGTTCCTATGTGCTTACTGAGTAAAACTCACTCATCAAACTATTCATATTATTACATAACTTCTTTTTTAACAACTCTTTGTGAAAACTCGTCACCTTTGTTACTACCCTAATTTCATTAACACCTAATTTTCTTGACTCATTTTGTATTACGTAACTGCCATTAGCGATCTTCACCTGTTTAGTTAAAATAATCATAAGCAATTGCATTTTTGTTTGAAAAACTTAATGTACACATACACATACAAAATAACCGATATGTGTATATTTGCGATTGTACAGGTAAGAAAATGAATTCGCCGAAAAGAGACTAGACTCTTCGCTGATCTACGTGTTTTGTTTTACTTATGACAAACAGGTTATTTTTGAAATGTAACACTTCACTTACATGTGATACACCAAATAAATAAAGATAACATGGTGTCTTCCCCGAGAGATATGCACTCCCAGAATAAAACATAAACATTTAGGTTATTTTTGCGCCCGTCAATCAAATAACGGACAAATATTCATTTGAAAGTCAAAATATAGACTTACATGAAAGGCGAAATTTTTCTGCACAGTCTCCGGTCCATTTTATGAGGCGTAACTGAGTCGAAGTTTATAGTGATCAGCTATGATTACTATTTCCAATATTTGAAACAAAATTCAGAAATCTCGGTATTAATAACTAACTTTCAGCAAGACAATAAGAAGACGTAGTTTATCACAACTATATAATGTATTTACCTAACGCATTTCGAACAGATTGAACACTTTGTCCACCTAAAATTGGTTATTCAAGTGAATTCATCAGAAGCACGCTCCATATAGAGTTAATGAGACTGATGGAGTTGTCAACTGCCCCTTTTCTTTACTTCCAATATCTGATCATACACAAGACACTAAACACCGAGCTTGTCAATTATTATCATTCTTTTAGAAAATTGAATTCATAAGTCTTATTAACATAATGCATACTCATAAGCATTCTGATGGAGTCTCAAAGCAGAATGAACACTTTGTCCACCTAAAATTGGTTATTCAAGTGACTTAAAAGGATGGTTTGGAGACAACTAGTATCGAATGCCTTCATCTCATTATTATGAAGTTTATTATTATTATTATTGTTACTGCCTCGCCCACATTGTTTAACTGCCAAACATCTTTCACAGAAATAAATCATTTAAATAAAACAAGTAACTCAGTAAATAACAACATGATTATCCTTGATAAAAGCAGCTGGGTAGAAATGTTCATGCATCATTCATCAGCGGAAATTAGAATAACCCTTACTAGGCAACTGGTAACCAGATCAACTGTTTGTATACATAGAATGTTGTAGCTTTATGGGGTATATTCTAACTGGTCTAAGATTTGAATGGATGGATACCTAACAGCTAAGTGAACAAGAA
Source organism: Trichobilharzia regenti (assembly GCA_944472135.2). Lineage (NCBI taxonomy): Eukaryota > Metazoa > Platyhelminthes > Trematoda > Strigeidida > Schistosomatidae > Trichobilharzia > Trichobilharzia regenti. Next base: position 16,645,850 of record OX235270.1, read on the forward strand.
AAGACAGAGGTAAACTTCTTCATTACAAAATACAATGGAGATTTAGAAAATTACAATTCTTACACTGATATCAAAATTTGTAAATAATTAGAATATCGTCTTTGTCTGTTCCGTATTGAATTCTCCTCAGTGTTGTCACCTTCTTCTGCTGTTACTTTTTCACTGGCTTTTTCACTGATACACAAATTATCATTAATACTGAGAACGTGATACAGTAGTGCCATAACCTATGATAAGTGTCTTTCATAGTATAGCATAGTGAATATTTAGAAGACTGACGTAGAGAATTTGTGCCATCAGATTTCCTAGGGGTAGATTCAACCTTACACAACTCACTCAACATCATGTGGCGACAACTATATGACGTGTACAAATAAATAATCATCATATTTCTACATCTAATGTCCTTCAGATTTATGACTTTACAGAATGTAGTAGACAAGAACAGTGAATATATACAACCAAGTCAGATCTCTGAGAAGCCCAATAATCTGAATTTTCTGGTGGATATTTATAGCACTGATGTACGTCCTTATCAGTTGGAAATCGTTATGCATTATGTATGTATTATTATTCCGTTGAGCGCCGAGGTCTTCAGCAGCACGTCTCCATTTTGTCCTGTTCTTTGAAGCCCCTTCAGTTGGCCTGGAGATTGACTATAAGCTTTCATTTCCTCTCCACACGATCCCCTGCATGTCACCCTCGGATCTATGCCTGACTCATCACTTCCCAATCGCGTTCCACTATAGGACCTGACACGAGAAGTCAACCACTGTTCTTATCAGAGTGTGTCTTATCCGTCTCCATTTTCCTCGCCATATTTCTTTTAACAATAGGGTCTTGATTGGTTCGTTCGGATGTCGTTACATAGGCTCAAAATATATCAGATACGAACACTCTTCAGGATTCTAGAAGGTAAAATTGAAGTACTGCATTAGAAAGTTGAGAAAACAAAGTGAGGTTTACGAGCAAGAATGTAGATTTCAGAGAGCAGGTTAAATAGTCACAATGAAAATTTAATTTAATACAATCAGTTCTTTTAATGAATTTCGACAAAAAAATAGGATGATATAGTTTAAATGAAACATGTAATGTATCTGCCTAACACATTTCGGAAATTCTGATCACACACGTACTTGTCATACACATTTAAATAGAAGGCGAGATAGCAACGATTATTACAATACACACGAAATTGTGCACGTGTCAGGGTCACAAATAACGGGTGTGAAGATGACGTAAGGGTGTGGAGTAGGAAAGAACAGAAGGGAGATGGTGAAGATATCATTGAATAAATCGGACCTTGGTCCTAAATTAGGTTACCAAGGCAAGTTAGACAAAAAAACAGGTAATTCTTAGACACATAAGAAAGGTCTAAACTACTTTATAGCCAAGGCTTCAACGAACTGAAGTATGTGACCCAACCTTGCTTTATTCATGGGTTTACAGACAGTACTGAAATCAACCTGCCTCTATGATGTGCATTGATGTTGATGATGTTGTCCGGTGATTTTATTTGTTGCAGCCACTTTGAAATACATTCTGTAGCCGTCACCTGCAGAGATCGATGGGTCCTCGCTATTTACCTGTGGCCACACGTACATGTAAGTTTGTAAACGCATTGGGATGTGATAGTATTGTTCGGATTCTGTAAGGGTCTACAGGACAGAATAGATCTTGTTTTCTCTATGAAAATAAGTTTGGCTGAACAGTAAGTTCTACCATTTGCCACTTTGAGCCTTTATTTAGTGATCAGACAATGCTGATCAACCTTGAACAGTAAGAATATATAAACATCCTTTGTAGAAGCTGACTGGATCGGTAGAGCTCTTCGTTTGACACTTCTGGGCAGCTTAATTAATTTCAACGAATAGTTGCTATCTAACAATATTTCAGGAAGGTGTTGTGTGTCTTCTTCCATGGTGTCGGCTATACATATATGACGAATGATTCTGAACAAACACTTAACCAATGCTTTTTTATACTGTAGTGGACAGAAACTGCTATAATTTAGATTCTGTCCCATGGATGTGGACTTTCTGTAGAGAGATCGTTTTGGGCTACCGATATCACATGCTGAAAATTCCATACCTATACCAAAAGAATTCGGTGTGGAATCAAGCTGTAATTCAAAAGTTAATAAAAAAGTGCTTCTCTTTCATTCATCTGCTTCATCTGTTTTGTTGGAATTATCTTTAATATATGTGACATGAAATTTACTGCCTTCTGTGGAACCCTCGCTGCTAAAACGTAAAGTAAAACACGTAAGAAGTTAGATAAATCACCTAATAACAACAAACTTGTAACTCCTTTCCCTGTAAATTCAGACAAATAATCTGTCAATGTATCTTCCAAAGAACTTCCGTCACTACATAAACAAGCCGTATCAATTGGACCGAAATTTTGCGTTCCTCAAAAGTATTTCTCAGAAATTGAAATTCACTCACAATTCGAAAATCTGTATGACCAAACTAAGGCTCTTCTTCCTGTTTCTGATGATCATCATGGTTGGTTCAAAGCAAAGTTATTTGGCATTGCTCACTAGTTTTGCAAAGTTCGTACACTTCAGAAAAGTATCGTGACGTCTGAGCGTGAGTCGGTGGCATAGCGGTAGAATCCTCGCCATTCACGCATGTGGCTAGGGGTTGACATGGGACCGACGTACTCCTCTTCCTCACTAAGCCAGTAATATGACTAGTAAAAATGGAAGCTAACAACCCGATCCCGTAAAAATAAACACCACTGCTACCGAAACTTCAAAGCTGTAACTTGAATCTGTAGTTTCTACTAGGAATGTAAAGGCATATAATAGTAATATATAAATAATTGTAATAATAACATCTGAGCAATTTATAGCTCTAAAAGAACTGAGACATAATAGTGAAATCGTCATCCTCACACTAGATAGAGGTTTGGGTGTAGTTATAATGAACAAAGTTGTATACAAAATAAAATGTTATGCATCCTTGAAAACAAGGTCATATTTACCAGACACTCTACTTCAAAAGGTGTGAAGACTGTACAAGATAAGGTGACAAACAATCTAGGAAAAACTCTTAAACATGAATGCAATACTAAAGAGAAGTTCAACTGACTAAAACTCACAGAATTTCAATTACCACACATATATGGTCTGACAAAGATACATAAACCTAATGTCCCTCTCCCTCTCATAATATCAATGTGCAAATTGCCAATCCACAAACTTGCAAAGTGGCTAGCAGGAATATTAAAGCCTATTAGACGAAGCTTCTGTAAGTTTGTATTTAAAGATTTTTTCGGTCAATCAATTTTCTTAATAAAGTTGACAGAAAGGACAAAACCATGTTTTCCTCAGGTGTTGGTTTTTCATTTACAAATGCGTCTCTGTTACAGATGGTTGACATTTCATGTGACTACATCCCTATTAACTATTTCTTATTACCAGTGTCCATATATTATTTAAAGGCGTTCTTGCATTTATCTAGTGACAATGTATATTTTAGTTTTGGGGTGGGGGGTGAGAGGTGGCATTTCCGCCAGCTCGATGCCATCATAGCTTGATGCCACACCGAATTCTTTTGGTATAGGTATGGAATTTTCAGCATGTGATATCGGTAGCCCAAAACGATCTCTCTACAGAAAGTCCACATCCATGGGACAGAATCTAAATTATAGCAGTTTCTGTCCACTACAGTATAAAAAAGCATTGGTTAAGTGTTTGTTCAGAATCATTCGTCATATATGTATAGCCGACACCATGGAAGAAGACACAACACCTTCCTGAAATATTGTTAGATAGCAACTATTCGTTGAAATTAATTAAGCTGCCCAGAAGTGTCAAACGAAGAGCTCTACCGATCCAGTCAGCTTCTACAAAGGATGTTTATATATTCTTACTGTTCAAGGTTGATCAGCATTGTCTGATCACTAAATAAAGGCTCAAAGTGGCAAATGGTAGAACTTACTGTTCAGCCAAACTTATTTTCATAGAGAAAACAAGATCTATTCTGTCCTGTAGACCCTTACAGAATCCGAACAATACTATCACATCCCAATGCGTTTACAAACTTACATGTACGTGTGGCCACAGGTAAATAGCGAGGACCCATCGATCTCTGCAGGTGACGGCTACAGAATGTATTTCAAAGTGGCTGCAACAAATAAAATCACCGGACAACATCATCAACATCAATGCACATCATAGAGGCAGGTTGATTTCAGTACTGTCTGTAAACCCATGAATAAAGCAAGGTTGGGTCACATACTTCAGTTCGTTGAAGCCTTGGCTATAAAGTAGTTTAGACCTTTCTTATGTGTCTAAGAATTACCTGTTTTTTTGTCTAACTTGCCTTGGTAACCCAATTTAGGACCAAGGTCCGATTTATTCAATGATATCTTCACCATCTCCCTTCTGTTCTTTCCTACTCCACACCCTTACGTCATCTTCACACCCGTTATTTGTGACCCTGACACGTGCACAATTTCGTGTGTATTGTAATAATCGTTGCTATCTCGCCTTCTATTTAAATGTGTATGACAAGTACGTGTGTGATCAGAATTTCCGAAATGTGTTAGGCAGATACATTACATGTTTCATTTAAACTATATCATCCTATTTTTTTGTCGAAATTCATTAAAAGAACTGATTGTATTAAATTAAATTTTCATTGTGACTATTTAACCTGCTCTCTGAAATCTACATTCTTGCTCGTAAACCTCACTTTGTTTTCTCAACTTTCTAATGCAGTACTTCAATTTTACCTTCTAGAATCCTGAAGAGTGTTCGTATCTGATATATTTTGAGCCTATGTAACGACATCCGAACGAACCAATCAAGACCCTATTGTTAAAAGAAATATGGCGAGGAAAATGGAGACGGATAAGACACACTCTGATAAGAACAGTGGTTGACTTCTCGTGTCAGGTCCTATAGTGGAACGCGATTGGGAAGTGATGAGTCAGGCATAGATCCGAGGGTGACATGCAGGGGATCGTGTGGAGAGGAAATGAAAGCTTATAGTCAATCTCCAGGCCAACTGAAGGGGCTTCAAAGAACAGGACAAATGGAGACGTGCTGCTGAAGACCTCGGCGCTCAACGGAATAATAATACATACATAATGCATAACGATTTCCAACTGATAAGGACGTACATCAGTGCTATAAATATCCACCAGAAAATTCAGATTATTGGGCTTCTCAGAGATCTGACTTGGTTGTATATATTCACTGTTCTTGTCTACTACATTCTGTAAAGTCATAAATCTGAAGGACATTAGATGTAGAAATATGATGATTATTTATTTGTACACGTCATATAGTTGTCGCCACATGATGTTGAGTGAGTTGTGTAAGGTTGAATCTACCCCTAGGAAATCTGATGGCACAAATTCTCTACGTCAGTCTTCTAAATATTCACTATGCTATACTATGAAAGACACTTATCATAGGTTATGGCACTACTGTATCACGTTCTCAGTATTAATGATAATTTGTGTATCAGTGAAAAAGCCAGTGAAAAAGTAACAGCAGAAGAAGGTGACAACACTGAGGAGAATTCAATACGGAACAGACAAAGACGATATTCTAATTATTTACAAATTTTGATATCAGTGTAAGAATTGTGATTTTCTAAATCTCCATTGTATTTTGTAATGAAGAAGTTTACCTCTGTCTTTACCAATCTTGTTCACTTAGCTGTTAGGTATCCATCCATTCAAATCTTAGACCAGTTAGAATATACCCCATAAAGCTACAACATTCTATGTATACAAACAGTTGATCTGGTTACCAGTTGCCTAGTAAGGGTTATTCTAATTTCCGCTGATGAATGATGCATGAACATTTCTACCCAGCTGCTTTTATCAAGGATAATCATGTTGTTATTTACTGAGTTACTTGTTTTATTTAAATGATTTATTTCTGTGAAAGATGTTTGGCAGTTAAACAATGTGGGCGAGGCAGTAACAATAATAATAATAATAAACTTCATAATAATGAGATGAAGGCATTCGATACTAGTTGTCTCCAAACCATCCTTTTAAGTCACTTGAATAACCAATTTTAGGTGGACAAAGTGTTCATTCTGCTTTGAGACTCCATCAGAATGCTTATGAGTATGCATTATGTTAATAAGACTTATGAATTCAATTTTCTAAAAGAATGATAATAATTGACAAGCTCGGTGTTTAGTGTCTTGTGTATGATCAGATATTGGAAGTAAAGAAAAGGGGCAGTTGACAACTCCATCAGTCTCATTAACTCTATATGGAGCGTGCTTCTGATGAATTCACTTGAATAACCAATTTTAGGTGGACAAAGTGTTCAATCTGTTCGAAATGCGTTAGGTAAATACATTATATAGTTGTGATAAACTACGTCTTCTTATTGTCTTGCTGAAAGTTAGTTATTAATACCGAGATTTCTGAATTTTGTTTCAAATATTGGAAATAGTAATCATAGCTGATCACTATAAACTTCGACTCAGTTACGCCTCATAAAATGGACCGGAGACTGTGCAGAAAAATTTCGCCTTTCATGTAAGTCTATATTTTGACTTTCAAATGAATATTTGTCCGTTATTTGATTGACGGGCGCAAAAATAACCTAAATGTTTATGTTTTATTCTGGGAGTGCATATCTCTCGGGGAAGACACCATGTTATCTTTATTTATTTGGTGTATCACATGTAAGTGAAGTGTTACATTTCAAAAATAACCTGTTTGTCATAAGTAAAACAAAACACGTAGATCAGCGAAGAGTCTAGTCTCTTTTCGGCGAATTCATTTTCTTACCTGTACAATCGCAAATATACACATATCGGTTATTTTGTATGTGTATGTGTACATTAAGTTTTTCAAACAAAAATGCAATTGCTTATGATTATTTTAACTAAACAGGTGAAGATCGCTAATGGCAGTTACGTAATACAAAATGAGTCAAGAAAATTAGGTGTTAATGAAATTAGGGTAGTAACAAAGGTGACGAGTTTTCACAAAGAGTTGTTAAAAAAGAAGTTATGTAATAATATGAATAGTTTGATGAGTGAGTTTTACTCAGTAAGCACATAGGAACAAAGTAGATAGTACGAAATTACCCAAGAGTTCAGGAAGAATTATAAGCAATTAAAGAAACAAGCAAATAAACAAAATTAAGTCATCATAATCAACAAAGTTGTTACCATGATAGTGGAAGTGGTTGATTGATTCTCTTTTGTATGCACAGTTCCGGGTTTTCTATGTGAATGGCCAGAGCTTCAACGATACAAAAGAGACGAAACAGTATTTCCTTTGGTAGGTTATTCTTGACCCTGTAGATTACTTTGAAGCAGGAGGCGTTTGTTGAGATGGAATGATCATTGTTAACCAGATGTTGAATTATCTCACTGCTTATAGCATCACTACTGCTTTCTCGCAAACATACTAGATAGTCTTCTTGAATCCTCCTGAACAGGATGCGCCGAAAAACCGATACACCTGGCTCCACAGCATCAGGTGACCTGATATCTGCACAGAGAAGTGGTCAGATGGGGGATCTTGTACTTGAGGCCTCTGCAGATCAGTGGGCAACTGGAGAATACTATTCTTAACGTCTCTTCTCAGAGATGTTGTGATCATTCTCTCGAGAATATCGCTTGTCGAATCTCCCTTGAAATCCAAGTTCATGCAGACTTTCTCTTTAGGCGAATTTAGAGTTTCATTTCTCCGAATTCTTGCTTTGATACTTTTGTCGATGAATCTGATTGGATATCCATTTTGGATGAAGATTTCTCCTAGAATATCTAATTCCGTTTCCAGAACATCGAAACTACACACACCCATATTTTTACACAGGATATTTGTTTTTCTTTATTTTAAATGTATTCAAACCACAGAGGAGGACACAGAGAAAGACAGTGAGAGACTATGTTAATTTCAAAAATTTTAACACAAAATACTTATAGCTGAGGTGCGAAATGCAGAGATAGATTTCTTCTACAAGGGATCATGAATCGGTGTGCACAATTTAACAATTACTGTACACCAATAAACAGACTAATAACAGTTCACAAGAAAGTCATTCATCGCCAACTGGGTAACATAAATCTTCACTATCTTGCATATAACCGTCTCATTTATTTGAGTAGCTGGCGGTGGAATATTAATACTTTCCAGTGCCTTACATAAACTGACCACAACAACAAGAATCCGTAAGCAATGAAATCACTCAAAACATTGACTGTTTATGATAGAAATTACCGAGTACAATGCCAGCGTATTTATAAATACTCGTGATGTACACTTTACTCTTGTAAAATGTACAGCAATGTAAGAGGGTGAAGTCATTGAGGAAATAATTCTTCACTGAATGAATCCTTGTTTTTGTTTATTCATGAAAAAGGCGAAAATAAGCAAGTTTGGAATAAAGCTATTTTTATTATCAATATAACTTGCGCATCAGGAATATGAAGTAAAGTGATCTATTGCCTCGATAATGTTTTTGAATTTGAATAAGCCATAATGAAGTGGTTGGTGACGTGATCTCAACACGAATACAAAAAGTCTCGTTCGTATATGAGATAGTCGCCATCTCAATTTAACGTGACATATCACTCAAGTGTACTGCTCTTTATGACTATGAGACATGGTTGACGAAGACGAAAGCAGAAGACATGAAAATACCGTGTGTAATTTCGTAGAATTAATGTCACTGGAATGTGTTGTGTATTTTGGAGGATAATAAATTAATTGCAGTAATATTTTAACAGTTTACACACAATGGTAAAACAAAATAACAAAATAGACGTATCATTCTACCAAGATGAAATTATGTGTACACTGTTGCTATACAGTTATGATTAATTCGTAACATCACTTAGGCTAGAGTTAGCAACATAGTAAGTAATAATGAAGTTAGGCATACAGTTTTATGTGAGACAATTTAGAAAACAGAAAGATTGAGCGAAGAAAGATTCACTTCTCAATTAGGTCCTCCTTTCTGGCTCTACTCTAATATATATATATATGCATATATATAGCATTTTTATTACAATACACAACAATTTACCAATCAAGTGGCAATTTGTTTGTTGACAATATTAATGATTAGTCAGTGTCAAAATGTCAATGGGTTGTTGATAAACGAAGGAAATCAATACACATTTAAGAGGTAGAAATGGTTAGAATAAATTAATTTTACAAGTATAACACGTAATTAAAGATGAAGTGGTCAGAAAAAATAAAATAATTTGGACAATTATACTTTTTATAATTTCAACGGTTTAGGTTTATGTATAAAAATGCTGTATACATATTAGAGTAGAGCCAGAGATGAGAATCTAATTGAAAAGCAAATATTTCTTCGCTCAAGCTTTCTGTTTTCTAAATGTTTTAATGGGGATTTTTTCCATACTGAGACAATTTAGTTAATCGATTTGTGAGTATTCATTGGTAAATGTGGTTTAAACACACATTTTACGCATGTTGGATAGCTGCTTTATTCGAGAAGTACTGACAGTTGAATCAGAATTAGGCTGGAATAGATATGAAGTACGACTACTAGTCTGAGCCATATGGGGTACGTAACAATATGATTGTACACTTTTTGTAAGATGTTGAAACCACACACATTGTACATAACTTTTCTTTAAAACGATTCATTTCGAAAAACAGATAACTTCCCAGTACAATCTGAAAGACAGTGTATTGTTGGTCGGTTCGCCCTTCCTTGACTACACCCATGGACTGTCAACCAGGTCCTATGAGTTGCTAAGCGAGCTTATTTGTTACTTGAACATTGGTTCCTCCAACTGATATCATTTCGAGTTCTCTTACCTGAAATATCAGGTTGTTGTTATTGTTCTTATTTGTTCAAGTTTATCCACAGGAAATAATTGTTTTGGCGAATAATGAGTTGTTGTCATTCAGTCTCATTATAACTATTTTCCATTTATCTTAAATGTTTGTATAGGAATTAGTTGGAGCCGGGGATGCTAAAGGAGCTTATTTAAGATTTGCGGACAAACTGACTACAAATCATTTTCTCAACTTTTATTTCTTAGGTAATTACACTTATTTCTGAAAAAAGACCTTGTTTGAAGTAGTAGTTAATAGTATTTGTTGTTGTTGTTGTTGTTTCGTTCTTTGGGTTCTCTGTTAGGTAAAGGGGGCACCTCTTCATTGCTCTTTCATTTCCCTGCTGTCGTTTCAGTTTTTAACCGGTTCTATGATTACTATTGTGGTGAGTGCTACTTATAATCAGATGTCTGTCTGTCTGTTTTCGACATAGAACTTTGCACAAATGTGCGGAAGTTCAAGTCGCCACATTCCGTGTAGCACGCGAAGCAAGAGAAGAAAGTACAAGAAAAGCTTAATAGAAACAGTGAGCAGAGGTGTGAGACAAAGGAGTAATAAAGAAATACAAAATAGTTTCATTGGAGATCATAAGTCAGAAGGAGTGGATGCATCTGCGCCACTGAGAACGATTTTGAGCCATGTCACCAATTGTTTCCGACCATAGAGTTTAACCGTCCCGAGGACCTCAACCTGTAAGGCTACACCTTCCTACGTGGCTTAGACCAACTGTTGTGGATTTCATTGACTGGTGCCAAGTTTTTGTTTGACCACCGCTAGCTTTTTTCCAGCCTGACCCTATATCCGCTAACATTGCTCGTCGAGAGAGGCGATGGCTTGGCATACGTAACACATGTCCTAACCATCTCAGTCTTTGTAACTTCACGACTTCGTCGATTGATTTCCCCTGTTTACCTAGAACTCTACGCCTAACCTCAATGTTGCTCACCTTATTATACCACTTTACACGGGAAATAGAGCGGAGGCACCTATGATCAAAGACAGCTAGTCTTTTCATGTCTTCCACTCTCGGTGGCCAGGTCTCACAGCCATAAAGGAGGACGGAGCGGACTGATGAGCAGTACACCCGCCCTTTGGTCGATAGTCGAATATCTCGTCTACGCCAGAGTCGGCGTAAACTGGCAAATGCGAAACGAGCCCCCTGTATCCGTGCTGAGATTTCGTCAGAGATCAACCCGTTGGCGCTGGCTGATGGTACTTCCCAAATGAGTGAAGCGGTTAACGTGCTCTACCACTTCACTTCCTATTTTTAAACTAGGCGTCGATGTAGTCCAGTCCTGTAACATCATCTTGCATTTGGCGGGAGCGAATCACATGCCAAACATTCGCAGATTGCGGCTCAAGGTGTTTAGAAGACTCTGCATTTCGTCAGCGTCTTCGCCTAGAAGGACTATATCGTCTGCATATTCCAAGTCAACGAGATTATTCCCCGGTAGCAAGTCAATCCCTGAGTCGCTGAAGTCACCTAGGGTTAAGTCCATTAACACATCTATGATGAAGTTGAATAGAAAAGGGATAATGGGCATCCTTGACGGACACCACTGGTCGTCATCAGTTCAGATGACAGCTCGCCGTAAGTCCTCACCTGGCTGTATGAGTACGAGTAGAGTGCCTTAATCAGTACAGTATATTTTCTTGGAATTCCCTTTACAGCCAAGCATCTCCAGAGAACTTCCCGATCGACAGAGTCGAATGCTGCCTTTAGGTCAAGAAATATAATGACTGTTGGACGCCGGTAGGAATTCCTATGTTCTAGAATCTGTCGGAGGGTGAAGATATGATCAATACACCCTCTTCCTGGTCTAAAGCCTGCCTGGCTCTCTCGTGTTTGTGCTTCCCGAGCACCACTCAGTCTACGCATGATTATTGAGCCTAAGACTTTAGATACTATATTAGTCAAGCTAATCCCTGTGTGATTATCACAGGAAGACTTGTCTTCCTTCTTGTATATGGGGATAATCAGTGACTTACACCAACCCGATGGGACTTCTTCTGATTCCCAGACGCTGCCTAGTACCTCAGTTAATGCAGACAGTAAGCTGTCTCCACCGTACTTAAATACCTCTGGAGTCATTCCATCAGGTCCCGCTGCTTTGCCTAGTTTCAGATTGGTGACAGCTTTAGTAACCTCAGTTAGGGATGGAGGACCTATGTTTATATCCCATTCAGGGAGGTGTTGGATGTTCGGAAGATTGAGCGTGGCTGTGGGCCAATTAAACTGCTCCTCATAATGCTCTTTCCAACGATCCAGTCGTCTATCCTGGGAGCTAATTATAGTGCCATTTTTTTCCGAGATTGTCTCACTGATGATTTGTCTTCTCCCACCCGTTTCCCTGATGAGTCAAATAGTTGCCTGGTGTTGCCTATCCTCGAAGCTTTCTCCATATCTTTGGCTTTTGTCGCCCACCACTGTTCACGGTCCTTGCGGAGACTTTTCGTAAGTTTCCTCTTGTGCAGCTTTCGCTCCTCATTGAATTCGGAGTTCGCCGAAATAAGTTTTCTAGCATCTATCAGTTCGGATGAGGCGGTGGAGATCCAGTGGTTTTTACTCACCTTTGGGATTAACTTATTCACAGCTTTTACAGCTGTATCTATGGCTGCCTGGATATTTTTCAAAGCTTCTTCAGGGTGAGCACAGCTGTCGAACACAGATATGTGTTTAGCTAGTTCTTCCTGAAATACGGATTTAGTTTCCTGATCGAGCTGGGGACGTGATGGTTTTACCGCCAGCTGTTTCCTACGTCCGTTCAGTCGTAAGCACACCCGAGCGCGGACCAGTGCATGGTCGGTATCTACGCGCGTGTTCCAGAAGGAGCGACAATCTCCTACCGACCTACGCCAACGATAGCTTATTGCTATGTGGTCTATTTGTGTCCAGCGTTGGTTTGATGAAGGGGGTCTCCAAGTCAAACAGTGTCTCTCCTTGTGTTTAAAGTTAGTGCTTACAAGAAACAAATGATGATCAGAGCAGAACTGTAGGAGACGGTCACCGTTGTCGGTTCGCTGGCATGGAGCTCCATAGGTGCCATCGACATCCTTCTCAGATTGACACAATTTCCCTACTTGAGCGTTAAAGTCACCAGCTAGAACGACTATGTCTGAGCGTTTAGCCTTTCGCACCAAACTAGACAGCTTTTGGTAGAACACATCCTTCGTTTCATCTGAACTGCAGTCAGTGGGGGCGTAGGCGGAGATTACGAAAAGGCATCGTCGAGTAGTGCAGTCCTTCCTCCTTCTTACTGATCCGTTCAGGCGGACAGCACACATTCGGCTATCTACCGGGATCCAGTCAAGCAATGTCTTTTCTGCCCTAGTACTCAAAGCTATCCCTACGCCAGCTAATCCTCGTGAACTAGCTGTGGCATCTCCTGACACCCTCAAGGTGAATTTTGCAGATTCAACCTGTTGGCCAGGTGGGGTTAGGTGAATAACCACACTTGGGTCTTGTATGCGTGTTTCTGAAACACAACATACATCAATGGCTCGTGATGCCAGGGTCTTGGCTAGTGATGCTTGTTGTCCTATTTGGCAAAGTGTCCTAACATTAAGAGCTCCTATATGAAATTGGTGGCGCGGCTTTAAGAGGCTGTCGGTGGTGGTTTTTTGGCTTCCATCGTTTTTAGTGGACGCAGAGTGGAGAGGAAGTGGAGAGCTATCAAGTCGAGGAGTTGCATCAGTGGAAGGAAGGCAAGATGATAGAGATGAAGATGAAGACAAAGATGAGTGAGTAATAGAGAGGTTTCGTGTGCATTTCGGATTGTGAGGGCGATTGTTACTTCCCGGCTGCCCACACCATCGAAGTTGGTTGCGTGACCACAGAGCCCAGGGGACAACTGCTTGAGGCCGATCACACGCGGCCTGTTTTTGTTCGTTCTTTTTTGTTTGGTGTGTCTCAGTAGCAGATTTATCACTCCTGCCCTGTGACACGGCAGCAGCAAGCGCGGTCGTTGTTAATCCGGGCCACGGCCGATCCGGCATGAAATTTTGTGTTTTTGTATTGGACATGATGTTGGATTGGGTAGCTGCTTTTTGTTTAACCGCTATCCAGACAACCTGCCTGGCATGGTAGTACCTCAAGAGACATAAGTCTCAGCCAGTATAGCTTGAATAGATCATTGCGGTGTGCAAGCCCGACCACCACGTCAAGGTAGCAGCTTTCGGTCGGATATCAGATATAAGTAGTATATCAGTAAACGAATTCAGAAAAGTAACAATATGTTTCGGACACTGGAAAAAGGCAATCGAAGTAGAGAACTGTGAGAAGAATGTTTCAAACGCTGTACAGAATCTAACAAGCTATTGAATTTGGTGGGTGATATTCGACCAATTTGCGAATGATATGCAATGAGAACATTGGTGATATGATGCGCTAAATTTATGTACCTACAGTAAGCTTATCCTTTAAGCCTCATCGGTCTTTCCTTCCTTACACTACTGTTCATATAATATCTCCTGTGTCACCGCCATGTACTCAATTCATCGTTTCAATCGACATTCGTTTCATATGGCGTTTTATATGGGCTATAGTTTCTTGTCTGGATTGTGAACGGGAAAAGACAAGCGACTTAGTAACGGAAAACTACATCAAAAGTTGACTTTTTTAGCCATATTTATGGCCGACACTAGGTCAACGGGCAATAAACTGTTTTGACTGGCTGATGATTTTCTGAAAGAAAGTGAAACCTTGAGATGATTTCTTGACCAAGATGTAAGCTGGATTTGACAGATTTGACAAATAAATGCTTCTGTTGTTTTCAGTTTTGACTACTTTCTACCAGTCAACGTCTGTATACATGCTACTGATAAATCTTGTCACAGTAGCACACGCTTGTGTCATGTTGTTCACATTAAGTGCATGAAGTGGTACCACTGGCGTGTGCTACTCATAAGATTTATCAGTAGTATACATAAATAAAGATGAATATGAAGAGTTGGTCGTTGGCATAAAACATCAATTAGCAGGGGGATAGATTGATTGGCTGTCAACCCAAGAAAGCAAATGATGAATGATGCAGTGTTGCTTGCGGAGATACATGGGAAACGTGAAAGGAACACAAAAATAACGTAACATAAGGGCCAGAAGTAGCGGACACAACACGGAAGATCTGTGCAAAAGGTGATTTGTGAAGATAAGGTGTACGTAATTCCCCCATATAGATAAAGATTCCGTATTCCAAATAAATATTCCTTTACTAAGTGTCTTATCTTCTGCCGTTACAGTACCTCTGCGTATTAACACTTTATACAAGACACCGAACTGATTTCTTCTGGGTCTTGTGTAGATATGCTGTATTGGTTCAGGCATAATTAAACATTTGGTCGATTCACTGACGGGTGGATAGGGCGAGTGCCTCTATTCATCTGCAACAATCTGAATTATTGATTATCCGTTTTTCGAATTCTCTACAAATTTCATTTCGAAATTTACTTAATTTTATCATATTATAAAATCTATTTCCTACATAAATTCTTATTTCTCATCTAAATCCTGTTAAATGTGATAAACAAATACATTTTGTTGTTTTTGTTGGAAATTTGATAGTAGACGAAAAGGTTTGGCAAAAATCGGTGAAGGGTGCTTTGGGAAGTATTCCGATGTTGGGCCGGGAAGCGCCGAACGAAGCGCGTCGTCTTGAAGTTTATTCCAGTAGAGGGGCATATTAATTTTAATGGTGAATCTCAAAAGACTTTTGATGAAGTTCTCTCTGAAGTAATTGTAGCTAAGTACGTTTTTTTAAAATGTTAATTATTCATCTCCATTTTGGTGTGAAGAGTTCATAGTGAGTTGATTTTGTACAAGTCAGCGGCTATATTATTATTATTTGTTGCTTGCCTTCCCAGTGGAGAGTGAGCCGCCCCCCCTCCCGGGAACATCTTCATTACACTCTGCACTCTGAACACTCACTTGGCTTCAAGACTATTCACCCCAAGCTGGCATTTCCTACTCAGATTACCTTCTGTGCGTCAACCTCGGAGGCTCAACTCGTTACTTCTCGTTTGGGTCATGCTCGAGGGCCTGGGATGTGATGTATATCATTTAACAAATCTGTGGTCTACAGACCACAATGACATAGATATAAAGGTTTCATTCATCAACAAAAAGAGAAATTCATGTGGACAAAAGATCAACAAAATGATAATCAGCACCGATACAATGTCGACTAATTGTTTTTGAGAGAATTTCCAGAAGCCACCAATTACTACTTTCAAGGTGTTCCCAGGAGGGATAACTGATACAAACTCGTGGAGAATAAATTAGGAAGCTCACTTCAAATTGGAGTATATGCTCTGAAGTGTGTGTGTGTGTGTGATATTGTCTAGAAAGGCAAAGGAAGCTTCGCAAATTAAACCATCCAGTTCAAAGAACACAACTACACCAATAAGTTCTTGGCTGGTTCCTGACTATTGTAACAAGTTCTGTCGTAATTTAAGGTGTTGATATATGGAATTTGTGTATTTATTTTAAATACTTGTTTAAATTCACATTTTTATTTTGTTAAGATATTGACCCAACAATTTATTAGGTGATGTGTGTGTCGGTAGTTATTCAGTGTTAGAACGCTCGTCAACCGCGCACGTGTTCCGGGTTCGAATCTTGAAGGACACGCTCCTGAATCTTGCCTTGTTTACTAGCCGTTAGTCAGCTCGGTGGTAGAGAAGTAAATCTTCCGTCGCTTTACAGGTTTTATTCTAGGTTAGACAAGGTTTGGCAGTAGTGGGTTGGTTGGGAGTCGAAACCGGGTCACGTGTGTGGTTGTCATCAAGATTCTGTTATTAAACACACAAAATCTATGAGTAAAGCATCAGGAGCAGCATAAATCACAATGATAAATTCTGATCGTTTTTTCTCCAGTTTTCTGTGAAACAATCTACGGTTAGACCATTATCGGCATTTTATTGCCTCCCGCTAAAATGGAAATCCGTTCGTTCAATGTTCACTATTTAATTTTCGTTAACATTATTATTATTATTATTCACATCAACTATTTTACATTACTAAGTATCTCAACATATGATGTGTTTATTATTATTATTGTATTTAATTTTTTAGAGAACTAACAGCTCTTGGTATGGGCTTAACAAATTGTACTTCTGGTTTTGTAGAGTTGATAAAGTGAGAGTTCACCTTTTGATTTTACTATTCACAGTGTGATTAAGCTTGTTCCAGGTTAACTAGTGTAGCGTGTCATTATCATTAGTTTATATATTTATTCTCCTTTTTGAATTTTGAATGAAGCAAGGACAACACTTTGTGCAGAATAAAAAATAGTTTCATCATTTATTTTGTTGGTTTCTTATGTTCATTCAAACTGTGTAGTATTACAAATTTAAACACATCTGCGGGAGCCGCGTTGGTGGTCCAACGGTTAGGATGCTCGTGGTCTGAGGTTCATTCTTTGGCCGACACACTCTTTTACCATGCTAAGCCAGTAGTAATAAAGCTGGTGAAGAGAAAATGTTGAACCTGAGGCAAGCAACCGCATCCTGTAAAAAATAAACACTTTTACCAAAACTTCAATGATCTAGCTTGAAGCCCTACGCTCCACTGGGAATGTAAAGGAGCAATTACACCATTAGGAGGACAGAAAGAAGAAGGCCACACGTCCGATTTTCTGAACATCTACGAAAAGACCCATATGTCAAGGGGAAAACGCTCACAGTGGTGTCTTTGCCAGACATCTTGTGGTGCGTATCGGAAGGTGGACATCATGAAATCCTTTGAAATTATGAACAGGGATAATGGTTCAATTCTCCTCGAGTTTGCTAAGGCAATCTCGGTCAAAAGCCTGAATCCCGGACTTATGTGTTCAGCAAGAGGTTGTTAAACAGTCTTCCCTTGGCCACCTGGTAACTGGATGTCATTATTCTTTCGTTCAGTAGACTGCATTATCACTAGCTTCAACCCCCCACCAACCCCTTTGACATGATATAATTTCGCTTCGTGCTCTTTTTCAATGAATTGAGTCGAACTAAGTATATTCTTACTCAATTTATGGGTTACTCATCATCTCACTCATTTCCCGTCGTTATTACGTAACTTTTGCCGTTGTATGCATACATTTCCTTTCTTTAAACTTGAACTCCTTCTGTGTAAAAACTACATAAGTGTAATTTTTCTAAGCATTGTTGATTAAGTTTGGAGCTTTCTATCACATCGACATGAAGTAAAATTTGTAATGTGTACACAGATGATGAGAATCCAACTAAATACGCAATGATGGGATACTATCATCTTATTCTACACAAACCACTGTTATTCTTGCTTTATTTAAATAATACTGGTAACTATTATTTTAAAGATTCGTCTAACTGGTTATATTCAAAAAGTACATATTTTGTGGTGTCTTTCGTAACCTGTTTTTTTGGACGCTCTAAATAGTGTATCAAAAAACCAGCAAATGCTGTATGAAGATACGTACCATTAAATGTGGTGGTGGTGGTAGTATAAGCAGTTAGATTAGCGTCAAGTCAGAAGTTTCACTCACTTTCTTCTTTACTCATCAGTTGTATTCTCTTAGGTACACCGATTTTAAATTCGTGACTAACGGGGTACAGCAGATCGTATGTGAAGACAAATACACTCGCCGTGGATGACACTGACTAGTGCCGGTCGCGCTATATTGTGAATTGGCCATTGGCTCGAGTCACTAGTGGCTTAATGGGCCACGATCTCGCCGTATAACTGGGCTCGAACCCTGACGGCGGATGGGTACTTCTGAAGAGTCATAAACCGGGACAAAACGACTGGCTGTCCAGTTGTCGCAGCTAGTTTTCCAATAGTTCCCTAACCTATGTCAGTTCATGATGAGCTCCTGTAAACAAATTTTAAAGCCAAATAATTTGAAATCATTTCGACTACTAGTATTGTTAACCGTTGCTGCATCCCTTATATTGAACACTTCTTAAAGCTTCATGATAAAATTGTATGTATACTTGCCAATTTTGAAGTCTCTCTGAGAGTGTTCTTGCATTCTAATTGCGCTTGCTGTAGCATCAAATTGCACAAGACACCACCACAATATGTTGATTATGCAATTAGTATCTCCTATTTTCGAATTATGGGCTTTTTTGTAGGGATATTGGGATTAATTTCAACATAGATTTGGTCACAGACCATTAAAAACCCATCAAGGAATACTGGACAGCTGTTTTATTCCTATTTAAAAACTCAGCGGTGCTCTCTTGTGATCCACCGTACCAGCGTTTTAATTTGAGAACTTTTAGTTATTAGGACAACGTAGTTCACTATCGCCAAGTAATACCTTTCGCAGACCATTCACTTCACTTTGACAAGGTTGACTCTACTGTCTCCGACTTGTAATTATACAGCTTCAGGACACCTATGCAGGCTAAGCTTCCCTCGTCAGTTGAAAGACCAGGGTTTGATCGCTGCTTGAATCTCGGGTGACTACTGATGAAGAGTTCCATAGTAGAACAAAACAGCGGCCCATTGTATCCTGGTATTCAATAACTTTTGACTGGTGTATAATATAGTGACGAAATCTAAATTAACGTTAAATATTAACCCCTCAAGTTGTGTTACTCCTCAAACTTTGATTTATATTGGTAAATGTCTATGTAAACACTGGGCGTGTATATTGACTGACTGACTGATCAACTGGTTTCAACATAGAACTTTACACAGAAGTGCTATAATTTGAGTTCCCACTCTCCTTTCATATATGGCACACAAAGCAAGAGAAAAGGGTAAAGGGAGGTTCAAAAGAGAGATAATAAACAGACGTGTGAGGGAAAAGTATGGTAGTAATATGAGAGAACAATGGAACTTTATTTGAATTTAACAAATCACAATGAGTGAATGCATCTGCACCAGCCACTGACAACGATTTTCTCTAATTATCACCGGTTCTTAGAATCCCAAGGTCCTTAACCAGGAAGTCTACACCTCCCTACGTGGTTGGCTTGTCGGCTTATATTAACTGTTATTCGCTCACATCAGATAATTGTCATTCTACTCAACCTGTGAGCGCCACTCAGCCAATGAATCGAGGTATATTGTAAAGCAGTAAAAAACTTGGGCACTGTGATAGAGTTAACTCCATTATGGATAAGATTTTATTTTGATAAACCAGTATTATGCAGTAATACTAACTGATGACGTTTCCAGCGCAAACATGTATATAAATGAAGGAAAAAGTTGTGTGAGTAATATGATTATGAGCAATAGTTTGTGCTCGAAACGTGGTCATCAGTTGATATTACTGTACAACACTGTGTGATTTATCAAAATAAAATCTTATCCATAATGGAGTGTGATGAGGGTGTTTCATTTTTGCTCTAGGTACTTCTTTAAAAGTTAATACAGGTACAACTTTGGAAGGGACGATTGCAAATGTATTTGTGACCCCTGGGAGTTTGAACGTGTATCGACTGCGCTTGGAAGTCAACTATGATAACCGCTACACCACGAGGGATGGATTCCGTTTCAAAATTAATTAGGTGTATTAACAATCTATCATGTTATAACTGTTGTTTTTTTCCAGTTAAATAAACAAGCGTTCTTTTACTATTTACCCTTTCAGAGTTCACCTTCTCCAAGGGGCATTCCCTTCATGTATGAAGAAATTGTGGGAGGCATATGATAGAGTGAAGGGTTCTGAAAATGATCATCCAAGTATGAAAAAGATGCATATTTGTGTAATTTTGTTTTTAAAAAATGTATATTCATAATTTACCCTCTAACCTGATCGGCTTGTGCAGCGTATTATTATTATTTTACCCAAGGTTCCACAGCACATCCTCACCTTGTGGTGTTCTCTACTGCCTTCTTCAGCTGACTCCGCAATTGACCATAAGCTCTTATTTCCTCTTCACACGATCTCCTCCATATTACTCTCCGTCATCCTATTCGTCTCTTTCCATTCAAGTTCCACTTGAGCGATAACCTAGCTTCCTTCAGTCTCTTCATCGTCTGTGAGATCCATCTCCATTTTGGGAGCAATAAATAGGTTCTTGGTTGGTTCGTTGGCTGTTAAAGTTCCTTGTCACTTATCTTTTCTGATCGGCCATTTAACCTTTAGTATGGACCGAGGTGGGTGACTGAAGCCTGTTTTGTGACGCGCCAAGTCTCTAATTCATAAAAGAGTGTAGAACTGTGACTGACTTGACATTGACGTTTAAAATCTGAGTCTTATTTTTTTTATCCCGGCTGTGAGTGCAGAGGATTTCCCAACTGATTTCAGAGCGATAAATGTCTCACTCGCTTCTTTTATCGTGAGTGACTAGTTTAGTTTTGACATCTTCATCCCTACCTTCAATGTAGTTGAATTGAAACGATGCTGCCC
Source organism: Trichobilharzia regenti (assembly GCA_944472135.2). Lineage (NCBI taxonomy): Eukaryota > Metazoa > Platyhelminthes > Trematoda > Strigeidida > Schistosomatidae > Trichobilharzia > Trichobilharzia regenti. The sequence continues at coordinate 16,666,987 of OX235270.1, forward strand.
TAGATATAAGTGAAACGAGGAATTGACTTCTTTCCAATGTGTACTTCCGATAGTGATTAGTGGCTTGTTATTATTGGTTGGTTAGGTAGGTAGGTATCTTCATCACCTTCACTTGAAATCCTGTCTTCACTGCCTCCTGTCTCCTCTGCTAACCTTTTGGTTCTTCAAAAGAATGGTTACTGAACAAAGAATATTCATATTATTGATGAGTTGATTATCATCAGGCTCTACAGTTATATACCTATACATTATAGTGAATGAATGAATTAGTTAGTGTTATTAACAACATGATTGTTATTTAAATAACATCACATCATTAATAATCATAGTAATACCAATGGATTACAGTTCAATAGCATCAGCATAACAATACACACTGAATGTCAGTTGAATTAGGAAAGATAATATTACAAATTCATGAATTTCTTGTCTCTACTGTAGGCCAGTCTGGGCAGTAGTAGTGGCGGCTGAATTCGCTTGTTTTGCATACAAAGCACTGGTTGTTTCATACGAATTGCAACAGCCTCAGCTATTTGGAGCATGCGGTCCTTTGATGTTTTTGGCAATTTATTTGGTAGTCGGTAGATGACGATAAAGAAGGATTCTTCAACACTGGCTTTGTGGCCTGTTTGCACCAGATGGTCTAATATCGAACTGGTATTGGTTTTCATTACACTTTTACTTAGCCATAGTGAGAGATGTTCTCGAGTGAGCACGAAAAATCAAGTTCCTCAAGCAACGGCCGATATAACTCACTCCACAAGCGCAGTTGAATTGGTAGATGCAATTTGAAGTGGCTAGCTAGTCTAGGTACTTCATCTTTCAGTCGAGGTAGTCGTGTAGAGAATAAGACGTGTATTTCTCCAGCATTAAAAGTTCTTTGAACTGATTTTCTTAATTTACTCGTAATTGCTTCACTTGGTATATCGCTCTTGAGTTGCAGTCATATATAAAAAGGCTTGTTGTTTATGGTTAGTGAGTACTCCTTTTCGGTTTTCTTTGTCGTGTGTTTCTTAATAAATTTTTTGGGATAGCTATTTTCGATGAAAGTACCATACACGATGCTTAATTCATCTTCAATTGCTTCTTCTGAGCATATACTTCTATCTCTGTGGCTGAGGTTCTGTACTAAATTTCTTTTGTACTTGAGAGGAACGAAGCTGTGAAAATGTGTGTGTATATTGTCCTGTCCAAGTACTTTTTCTTCGCAAATTTCCTTTTATGCTATCATTTGGTTTTCTTGTAAGGAGGACATCCAGGAAGGCGATTCTGTTTTGAGATTCCTCTTCACACGTGAACTTCATAGTCAAATGTGCTTCATTGAATTCAGTAATTATTGTACTCCTATCCGAATCATTATCCCAAAGAATAAAGGTGTCATCCATATACCGGCAATAAAATGAGAACTTTCTGACAAAGTTGTTCAGAGGTTCATTTTCTATGTTACTTAGAAAGAAATCAGCCAAAATGAGACCCAATGGGATGCCCATCGCCACTCGTCCACTTGCCTGTGAAGCGTAGCGTCAAATTTGAAGTTTACATTCATGGTACACCTTAATAACAAACAATTCTTTTAGGATTTCAGTACGGATGCCAATGTTTGTCGACTGGTTATCCACTTGTTCGCACATGTAGTTAAATGTTTCTACCAGAGGTACATTTGTGAATAAAGGCATCATGTCCGGAGGTATCATGGTTTTGTCTTTGATATTAATATCTTTGATTTTGTCTACGAATTCCAATACATCTTTGACGCTATATTTCACTATCTTCTCATGCTTGTAGGTTTCCTAGTTTGTTTAACGCGGTGGATGCCTTTGTTTTTGGCTTATAATTATCTTGTGTTTATTGCTTGTAGTGATGAAGTGATCAAAGCCTAGGCGGTGCATAGAAATGACAACAGTCATTTGTGTAGCGTATGCCAACAGGTTTTGTTAACTTGACATCGTGTCGTGTGGTTGAAGCATATATTACTTGTACTTTGAGAGCCTCAAAGACTCATTGCCGCCTATCGATGATTAGGAAGTTAGTGAAGTTGAATGATTGATTATGAAACAGTGACTGTCGTATTCCGATGCTTAGATACACTCGCTGCGTAACCTATTAGCATCCAGTTGTGGACCCTCTCTTAGGAGGTTGGCGTTATGTCCTGCTGAAAAATAGACAGATGTCTACTGTACTTCATGGTGTTCATTTGTTTAGTAATTGATATATATATATATATATATATATATATATGATATTGAGGTTAGGCGTCGAGCGCTAGGTAAGGAGAGGAGATCAATCGATGAGACTGTGGAGTTACACCGATTGAGGTGGTTAGGACATGTGTTACGCCTGTATCCCTAGCCATCACCTTCCTCGACAGACAGGCACTGTTAGTTGACATAAAATCAGGTTGGAAAAGAGGTGGTGGTGGTCAAACCAAAACATGGCTTCATCAGTCAGTGTAATCCACAACAGTTAGTTAAAGCCATCCAGTCACGTAGGAAGGTGTAGACTGGCTTCCTGGTTGGGATCCTCGAGACAGTTTAACCAATAAAGACAGGAGACAATTGGTGATATGGCTCAAAATTATCGTTGTCAATGTCTGGCGTAGATGCATCCACTCCTTGTGACTTATAATTTCCCATCAAACTCTGTTGATCTTCGATATTACTATTCTTTTTGCCTCATATCTCTTTTAACTGTCAGTATTTTGCATTTCTTTTTACTTTCTTCCCTTGCTTTGTCTGGCGACTTGAACTTCTGCACATCGGTGCAAAGTTCCATGTTGAAACCAGTCAGTGTGATGATATCTACCTAGAAAAGGCTTCTTTGTTCATAAATATCTTTGAGTAAATGTGCCTAATTTCGTGGTTCCGTTAGCTATCCATAACTTCCAGACATTCAACGTTGAGATGCGGCGTGCTTCACTTGTTAATTAGTTAACAGAATCATTGCATGGCCAAATAATAGTTAAGAATTTTTTCTTTTTAATTATTCTACTTGTTATTTGGTAGGTAGTTGACGAACAGTGGAGTCCAGACTGTGCTTCTGATTACATCAGCTTGATATACCTGCAGTACCCAGTGATACTGGTGATAATTCTCCCACCGGGACTTGAACCCAGCACTCATTGTTTCATACACAAAAGCGTGTTTTCCCTCAGACCACTCTGGTCATTCTTTGTGTTCGCGTTGGTGGTAGACCATTAAGGCTTCAAACTGTGAAATTTTCAATATCTATGGTATCACTGTTGTTTGTTTTACAGAATAGGGTCAATAGCTTCACGCCCAACCTTGTCTGTACGTCGGTTGGGAATCAAGCTCGAACCTCTTATTAGTCCCGTATTCAGCCCGTAAAATCTAATCATACATTCATTCTCCTTTATCAGTTGGGAAAAAAAGAAATAGTGGTTTGTACAAAATAAAATGGTACAATCATTTATTTCGTTGACTCCTCATCAGCTGCTCAGTCCGAGGATATTGTTACGTTTATGTACAGAAACAATTTTAGCATACACAGAGAGTTTATTTTTAAACAAAAATCAATGTATGCATAAAGTGTTAATCAATAATAATAATAATAATAATAACTTTATTCCAAACAACATTAATAATAATCATACAGAATGGAATTTTTGGGCTAGAAGACGGTAGTCTCCAGAGATCAGTTTACAGAAAATCGATATGGAATTGGCAATACTTGGAGCTTAATATTTTTTTCTCCAAATAGCTATAAATGAGCACTAGTCATGACTGTGTACTATAGAGTCAGGAGAATACGCTCTATTGACAAATTAGAGGAAGACTTTCTGCTTCTCGAAAACATGTTGAAAAGTAGCGGTTACCTTCAAGCTTCATGAACAATTTACGGAGATATGAAGACTCACTAATGTCAAACAAAGTCACAGTAAAAAAATGGGCTGTCTTCATTCAACTCGCTTTTAAAAATGCCAAAAATTATTGCAATGATAGTCAACAGAAGATTGAGTACGTCACTAGCTAGAACCTATCATGGAACTAAGCCTGTTCCCGTCTATCGGACAACATGCACTTTGTTGCAGTCAAAAGTCGACAGACAGCCTTTTTGTGTTATCTCCACCTGTTTATGCAAATTAACGTGCGTGTGTGGAGGCAGTTACATTATTGGAAGAACAGAAAGAAGAAAGAAAAATCTCTGTTTTTCTTAACATCTACCGGTGCGTCGGTGGCACAGTGGTTAGGACTCTCGCCGACCAAGCACATGGTCCAAGGTTCGAACCCCTGCCGACACACATCTGATATCTGTGGTTGGCCTGCGAAATTCGGGCTACCGATATCCATGCTGAAAATTCCATACTTGTACCAAAAATACAGTGTGGAATCAAGCTGTAATCAAAAATAAAAAAAAATAAGAAAGCCTACGTCTCAGGGGTAAAAACTCTTGCAATTGTGTCTTTACCAGACATCTCCTTGTGAAACTTGTCAGAAGGGGGACATCATGAAATCCTTTGAAATTATAAACAGACAGATTAGTTCACTTCTCCTCAAGTTTGCAAAGGCAATTTCTGTCAAGCGCCTGAAACCTCGACATATGTGTTCAACAAGAAGCAGTTATCACTCTTTCCTTGGCCATCTGGTAACTGGATATCCTTGTTCCCTCTTTCATTTGATTACGTGATCTTTGATCTTTGACCTCATGCCTTTTAATATATTGTAATTCTCCTTGCCTCTTGTTTCTATGATTTGAGTTGGATTAAGTATGTTTTCACTCAATTTATGAGTTACTCATCATCTTTAGCCTTCCCTTCGGTTTTATTACGCAACTCCTTTACTGTTGTATGCATACATTTACTTTCTTTAAACTTGAGCTCTCTGTGTATGTGTGTCAGTATGATGGTTTCTGTACACAAACTTAAAAATGTCTTATGTCTGTAAATAGTAGCTGATGAGAACTCAACGAAATATATAAAGAAATGATGGTATACCATCATTATCTTATTCTGCACAAACGACTATTGTTTTTGCTTTGTTCGAATTCTATTCATCAAAAAACGTAAATACATTTTACAAGCTTATTAATTCACTTTTAATATACTGTATTTCACAGATTTTAATATTCTTATTTGTTCTTGCTATTTTACGTCAGACATCTTTCCTGATGACCAATTATGGGTGGTTTTAGAATCTGCATTTTGTGGTGTACCGCTTGGGGATAATATTGTAAGTTTTGTGGTATGCATTGAGACTGATTGTAGATTTCAGTGTGTGTGTGTGTGTGTGTGTACTACTTGTTTCCTATCTATTGTATCTGATTCCATTGTGACTATTATCTGAGGGCGGTGGCAATATTACAGTTACGTTTTCTAAAAAGTAGCTGAAAGAAAACTGCTATACCCAACTAATTAGTGAGGCATTATACTCTAACTGTAACTACAGAAGACAAGGGCCTGACAACAGATTGTTTGTTGAGAGACATTTGTAGATTTTTATTATTATTATTATTGTATCCTTTAGTTCCTAGAGGAACATAGGGCTTCAGCTGCGCACCTCCATTGACTTCGGTTTTCTGACAACTTTTTCACCCTGCTCCAGGTCTGTCCACATGCTTTCATCTCCTCCTCGCATGACCTCCTCCAAGTCACCCTTGGACGACCAACTCGCCGCCTCCCTTTCGGGTTCCACTCGAGGGCTTGTCTAGTGATGTCACTTGATGGTTTCCTCAGCGTATGACCAATCCATCTCCATTTCTTTCTGCCTATTTGTTTCACAATCGGTTCCTGATTGGTTCGCTCCCAGAGATCCCTGTTGCTGATCTTTTCTGGCCATCTGATCTTGAGTATTGAGCGGAGACAGCTGTTAATGAAGGTTTGGAGTTTGTTTGAGATGCTCTTTATGACTCGCCAAGTCTCTGATCCGTATAGTAGCACTGACTTCACATTGGAGTTGAAAATCCGGATCTTATTTTTGATGCTGATTGCTGTTGACCTCCACACAGATTTGAGAGTAATGAAAGCTTGTCTTGCTTTTCCGATTCTGGCTTTGATGTCCTCGTCAGTTCCGCCTGTAGTTGAGACGATGCTTCCCAGGTAGGTGAAGGAGGTTGTTTCTTTCAGGTTCTTCCCATTTATGCTTATTGTGGTCTGTTGGTGTTGTTGATGTTGGCTAGGAATCTTCATTATCTTTGTTTTATCTATGTTCACGTGAAGTCCTATCTTTGATGCTTCTGCCAACTTGTTACTTTTCACTTGCATATCTTCCAGTTTATGGGAAATCAGACATATATCATCGGCGAAATCCAGATCCTCCAAGTCTTTTGTGTCAGTCCATTTTATGCCTGTTCCCTCGTTGGTTGCCGTTGTCTGTCGCATTGTCCAATCAATTGCAATCAGGAAGATCATTGGTGATAGTAGACAGCCTTGCCTCACTCCCGTCCTCACTTCGAAGGCTTCCGTAAGTTTCCCGTTGTGGATTACTTGGCATGCAGCATTGTCGTATAACTGTTGGATGAGGTGTATAATTGTCGATGGGACCCCGTAGTAACGAAGTAGTTTCCAAATCACCTCGCGATCTACGCTGCGCTGTCGAAGGCCTTTTTAAAGTCGATGAAGTTGAGATAGAGAGGTGACTGCCATTCCAAGCTTTGTTCAATGATGATCCGTAGAGTGGCGATTTGATCAATACATGATTTGTTTCTCCTGAATCCGGCCTGTTCCGGACGAAGTTTTTCATCTAGGGCTTGTTTGATTCTCTGCAGGATGATGCGACTTAGTATCTTGCTTGGAATGGACAGAAGCATAATTCCACGCCAGTTTTTACATTGACTTAAGTCTCCTTTCTTTGGAAGTTTGAATAAGTATCCGTTCTTGCAATCCTCGGGTACTTTGCCCTCTTTCCACACCTTCTCCAGCAGTGGTGTCATCAAGTCCGCTGTTGTCTCTGGGTCTATTTTCAAAGCCTCTGCTGGGATTCCATCTGGTCCCGGTGTTTTCCCAGCTTTAAGCATCTTGATTGCATTCAGGACTTCTGATTTCGTCGGGGGGTCAGTGTTCACTGGTAGTTCTGCTTCCGTTGTTGGTATTGCTGGACGTGTTGTAGGTGGCGGACGATTTAGAAGTCTTTTGAAGTGTTCAACCCAGTGCTTTCTCTGTTCCACCTCTTTGGTGATTGACTTTCCATTGTCGTCCTTTATTGGCTTAATCTGTGTCGAACGTTTGCCCGAAAGGTTCCTAGTTGTTTGGTAGAGTGTGGCGAGGTCTCCTTTGCCTGCAGCTTGTTCTGCTTCGTTTGCCATGGTTTCATAAAATTTTCTTTTGTCTTCCCTGGCACTTTTCTTCACTCTTTTGTTCAGTGTATTGTAGCTTGCATTCAGCTCCTGTTTTTGTTGCTCGTCAGTGCACTGGATAATCTTTTGCTTCACTGTCCTTCTCTCTTCTATTAGTTTCCAAGTGTCCGTAGTGAGCCACTGTTTGTCCTGTCTCTTTTTTCTGCCTAGAATTTCTATGCAGGTTTGGCTCCACACCGTTTTCAAGTTGTTCCAGTGCTTTTCAACGCCGACCTCTTCGCTAGTGTTGATTTGTGTCTCGGCTTTGTCCTATATGCTTGCAATGAAGATGTCCTTTGTAGCCTGGTCCTTCAGTTTTTGAGTGTTGAACTTGGCTTGTGGTCTATCTGCAGCTCCTGATTCCCTGAAAGCTTTTAATTTGATTTGGATTGTCCCTTGTACGAGATAGTGGTCTGAGCCAACGTCTGCTCCTCTTCTTGCTTTTGTGTCCAGTAGGCTGCGCCTCCACTTCCTTGAGCATATTGAGATGAAGTCGATTTGGTTTTTGGTTTGCCCATCTGGTGACACCCATGTAGCCTTGTGGATATCTTTGTGCTTGTATACACTGCCACCAATCACCAGTTCGTTGAAGGCGCAGAAGTCGGCGAAGAGTTCTCCGTTTTCATTCATTTCTCCTAGAGCTTCTCTACCCATGATGAGTTCCCTTCCTGTATTGTCTGGTCCCAGTTTGGCGTTCATGTCTCCCATTAGTATTTTCATGTCGCCAGCTGGAGTATTGTCCATTGTTGCCTGTAGTTGCCTGTAGAATTCTTCTTTCTTCTCGAGGTCTGCGTTGTTTGTGGGTGCATAACATTGTATGATTGACACTTTCCTTCCTTTGGAGTTGAACCTGGCGGTCATTATCCTGGACGAAATCGCCTCCCATTGTATCAGGGCTTTCGTTGCCGTTGGTGACATCATGATAGCCACGCCCTCGGTGTGCGTGTGGTTATCTTCTGGGTGACCGGAGTAGATCACTGACTCACCTGTTGACAATTTGGTGAGTCCACTCCCATTCCATCTGCTCTCACATATTCCCAGCACTTGTATTCCGTATCTTTTCATCTCGTTGGCGATCTGGGCAGCTTTCCCAGTCTCGTACATAGTTCGGTAGATTTTTATGTACATATATTATTGTTCATTATTATTAGCAGAGGAACAGTGTCTTCTGATTGTTTGTTTTCCTGCTGAAGGTTATTTTGTCATCTCTTTGTTACCGTTTCTTGGACAGTCCAGTGATATATATATATATATATATCTGCGAATCGTACCCGCCCACGCAAAGTCTGCTGTGATTGGTTGTTAAATTCGTCAAGGTTAGCCTTTGTTCTTGTTTTCTCACATAGCCCCGGATCAGGACGTGAACATTGACGTCATTCGCTGTCACCACATTAATACTCATAAAGTATGTATCAACCCTAATGTTATGATTGCTGATAATGTAATAGCATGAATACAAAAGACTCGTATTGCACTTTTCCAACACTAGCCATGCCTAGCGTAAACGTGATCTCTGCCTGGCGATAGCCAGTCTTTTGACGTGTGTACTGCTCAGAAGCTCATTGTCTCCTTTATTTGTGTCTGTAAGACATTAGACCATTAGAATTGGAATATACCTGAATATAGGGCTAGTTCACTTTGGTCGCAGAAGTTTGCTTTCTCTTACCCGTGTGTAAAGTGGTATAATAGTTTGAGGAATATTGTGGTTAGGCATTTAGTGTTAGCTAATGAAGGGAAGTCAGTCTATGTGGCTCTAATACAACACATTGATTGAGATAAGCAAGGACATGTGTTGCGCATCCTGAGCCACTGTCCTCCTTGTTGATCAATGATCAGTGACCTAGAATCAGATGTGGCAGAGTTAGGCGGGGTCTATGGGTTCTTGACTTGAGAATCCCGCCCCACGTACAACTGCTGTATGGGTCTCCACAAAATAAGCCCTGTACAAGGTGATTGACACCTAACTTACCATTGTGTTCTGAATGTTACTCAATAAATAACTTTCTATAGTGCTACATACTTTATCATCAGTTGTCAGCATGTCTAGTATGTATAGAATTATGCCTCATCATGAATTTTCTCTTGAATCGCTGCACTTTTTGAAGTAAGATTCACTAACATACTGTCGGTGAATCTGATGCTCGCTGGTAACAGGCTACAGGATGAGGTTGTCTGGAGGTTCGTTAAAAAGGTGTGACCAGTTGGGACCACTAGGTCGGGAGTAAGGACAAACACTCTCCTGTGGCATTGGCTGGCGGTTGCGCTGTATATAGCGCCAACTGCTCTAAGTTAGAATTCTTGGGCTGGGGATTGAGGTGAATCGTCCTAATGGATGGATAGTCTACGAGCTTGTTTTGTAGCCGTAGGGTCCCAGATTCAAACTTCGCACTGTGGGGGAGCGTGCTGATAAAGAGTCCGGAACCAGTACTCTCTGATGGTTTCCAATGCTTCTCTAATTGATATCAACCCGCGGTCAATCCCTGCAGACTAACCCTTGAAAATCATTTTCTACTGGTTTGCAGTTTCAACTGATGGAAGCACTACAAATTTCTTCTCGGAGTTTTTGAGATTTGTGTGTATAATGTATGTTCTGTGGAGCTCTGATTTGTGGTCTAGACACCAGGCTCCTTCAACCGCCGGATTAAGAGTTGATGTTCGTTTCCATTCAACAATGTTTGGACAACCGAGAGGTATGTATCCCTAATCCTTACGCAGTAGATATGTGGCTCACTACTAACTGCATGGAATTGTGCAAATGGCTGTTGAGTAGTAGTAATGTATGTTCTCACCAAGAGTATAAGCGCGACAGAGGGAGTTACGTCTGACGATAAAGATTCTTAAAGGTTTAACATTTCCCCCCCTCCTTTGTGTTTCGAGTACAACATATGACTACAGACTTTAAGATATGAAGTGTCAGTAGTAGTGTTTGCTGTTAACTGGATTTGAGCGAAGGGGGTAGGCTTGCTATCCTCATGCCCAACTTTTTCTCTTCATCTGGCTTATTACTTTAAGGCGTATTAGTATAACAAAAACAAACTTGGCGCATTAACGACATAAAGAGATGCATCACACAAAATCTCGTCTGCCCTGATGATCAGATCGAAGCGGAGATAGTTATCTTAAGTAACTAACCTTTCCACCTGCCTTTGACATGATAATTCTGATCCATAAGGCAGGGGAGAAGTGTCATCGAGTACATTCCCATGCTTTCCGGTGATTCAGTAAGGTTCACATGTTACCCACATACACCATAGGTTTCGAATGAGGATTTCCCAGTTTCCACCAGTTCGGTTCTACACGCCAAAACTTTTGAATTCACCTTTTCAGTTTTGTGAGGAACATCCCTGCGTTGTAAAGGCTTAGTAATAAATATGATTTATCTGACAGTGGCTATGAACGGTTGTCGCCATATGATGGGAGTATTTCGAAAGAAAGACCGGAGTCTACCCATCCACCTAGTGCCATTGTTGGACGTTCACGGGGTCATCAGTCAAGCTAAGTTTAGGAGAAATTTTATATATATACTTATATATATATATATACTTGTATAATTTTTATTTCTGTTTTTCTTTCTTCTCTATAAAAGCCTTCTTGTCCTTGTGCAAGACTTTCGCTTCTCCTGCAAGTCGGATTTTCCCTTGCAGTAGCTGAGCAGGAAATGAATTTCGAACACAGAGATCTTCACTTGGGGAATGTTTTGGTCAAGGAAAGTCCTGTGTCTCGTGCTAGGAATCCTTCTTTATCCTCTAAAACATCATCATCTTCTTCTTACCCTTTTCCATCCGGCTCCGTCTCGTCATCGTCCACATCTCCGAAAGGTTACTGTAAGTATTGTTTTCATTTGGAAGGGGTGGAGGAAGAATCTGATAAAGAAAATAAAGAACATTTCATTATTGAAAAAGTCAACAATTACGAATATGTGGAATTTCGTCTGAATAATCAGATGATCAGAGTTCCCAAATGTGGTGTCACGGCTTATCTTATAGACTTTACTTTGTCCCGTTTAGAACAAGGTAAGTAGTCGGGTGGGGAATTATTTTGCACACTGTTTGTTTTCTCAAAGTTTCTTTTCATTCTCATATACTATAACTACTACATACTGAATGATATATATATATATATATTGGGGTTTCAAATCACCGAAAATATCCATTGAGTTATGAAGAAAATTAAAAGACGAATTGAACGAAGAGAATTTTCTTTATCGACGAAATCATCTTCAGAGGCTGGCTGTACAGTCGTATTTATATTTACCAAAATATATATAGTAGTCTATTATTGAGTGATAGGACGGATGATATAATTGATATAATTACTCAGAAGTGGCTTTAGAAGTAAAAAATAAAAGTTGTAAATTACGTGGTACTCAACGGCGCAAAGTTAGAAATTTGGTAAGATGAAAATTGCTATTGGGTGCCAATAAAAGTATTGAGTGAAATGTACAAAAGGAACATATGGGAGTGATAATAGTGAATTAACTATGAAACTAAAAGTAAAATTGGAAAAAGAAAAAAATTTTTTACAGGGAACGATTAGAGGAGGTTAAGACCATAGTAGAATAAGTGACTGGACTAACCTTTTCTGTCTACAAAGTCTGGGGTTGTATTGATGAATTACCATCGCCTTAGCCATACACAAAAGCCGAAACCTGATACCCTTTGTACCATTTGCCTCACCCTGTAGATAATCTTGAAAGACTACTCTGGTGGAATTACGTGGCTTGAGTTCACTAAATGCTCGAGAATTAAGCTGGGAATTGTCCTGCATTGTCCTTTGGCTAACCATGCCGGATAATGTTCTGAGGTGCGTTTGGAGAGTGTACGCTTTGTGGGGTCAATATAACTAGCTCCACAGGCGCAGGTGAATGTATGAACACACACTGAAGTGGCTCAAAGCGGAAGTTTATCCTTCGCGCATCCGAAGATCATTTGTCGGCTGTGGAAATTGATACGTAGCTCAGCCATGAAGAATGCTTTCCTCAGTGATATGCATAGGCGATTCTTCAGGATCTCAGTTGCGGTACCACCTTTAAATTCAACGCTCATAAATAGCAGTTTCTTCGGCACCGTCTGGGTTTTTCAGGCTTTTTCTTTAACTTCATAGTTTTCTCGATAAATCTTGGAGGATATCCATTCTCTATGAGGACTTGTCTGAGTCCCTCCAGTTCCCCTGTTGTTAAATTGACACTCAGTTACTATTATTCTCACTCAATAAGAATTTTTATCTTACCAAATTTCTAACTTTGCGCCGTTGAGTACCACGTAATTTACAACTTTTATTTTTTACTTCTAAAGCCACTTCTGAGTAATTATATCAATTATATCATCCGTCCTATCACTCAATAATAGACTACTATATATATTTTGGTAAATATAAATACGACTGTACAGCCAGCCTCTGAAGATGATTTCGTCGATAAAGAAAATTCTCTTCGTTGAATCCGTCTTTTATTTTCTTCATACTGGGGTTTGACTAAGCGATTCATAGTTTGCTAGTCGACCGGTAGCACAGTGGTTAGGACTCTTGCCGACCATGCACATGGTACAAGGTTCGATCCCCTGCCGACGCACACCTGATATCTATGGTCGACCTACAAAATATGGGCTACCGATATCCATGCTGAAAATTCCATACTTGTACCAAAAATACAGTGTGGAATCAAGCTGTAATCAAAAATAAAAAAATAAAATAGAGGCCATGATGCAATCAGTAACCTGGAACACATTTTGTCGACCAAAGGACGTGTATTGCTCAACAGTTTGCTCCGTGATCCCTCATCGCTGTTTAGTAGTAGTGAGACATAATAATAATGGTAAAGCTTTATCTAAGACAGTATGCGAATATACGGTACAAAAATTTTCAGCGTATTGAGTTCCAAAGTACTTTAATCTTCACACAGGATTCGCATGCAAAGTAATAATCTGAAGTGTATCTTCATTTTGTTGAAGAATTGTACAGCGTTTAATCGGGAGCGAGTTAAATCACCGTGCAAGTTTATGTATAGGTCATTTGATATAACTGGACGATTAAAACAATGATAAATCCTGATGAAATTAAGCACTTTGGAGGGAAGTAATCTCGGTAGCCCAATGATTTAAGCAGGCCACCAATGTAAGTAAAGGATATGAAAAGACTAACGGTCTTTGACTGGTCATAGGCGTTTACTTCTTATCTCCTATTTTAGGTGGTACGGTAGGTTGAGTAGTAATAAACGTAGGGCCTAGAGTGTTAGGTAAGGAGGGGGTGGTGAATGAATCGATGAGGTTGCTAGATTCTACATCTGTCGACATGATTAAGTCATATATTACGCATGTCTAGCCATCGGCTTCCTCGATAGGTAATGTTATCCGACTCATGTTATAGATGGTGAAGCCAAAACCTGGAATAAAAGCATGAAGTCTTAGCCAGTCCCGTAGGGAGTGGGGGAAGTGTAGGTAACCTGGTTGAGAGGTGTTCACAGGATCCTATGAACCAATAAAGACTGGAGATAATTGGTTATATGATTCGAAATTGTTCTCAAAAATGGCGCACAGATGCATTCACTCTCTGTGATCGGCTATATCCATTTAGACCATCATGTTTTTACATGTTACTGTTCTTTCTCTTGTTCATACTTCTGCTTATTACAGTTCTTTTGAATCTGTTTTCTCCAATTTCGTCTTCCTTTGTGTGGTACATGAAAGGAGTGTGGCAACCCCAACTGGTGTACTTCAGTGCAATTTCTATGTCGGAATTATCACTGTAAGCGAAGTACGTAGGTTCAAGGTGATGAAAAACATGATTTTTCGATTACTTAAATAGCGTAAATATTCATTCAGACATCTATAAAACACAAAATAATTGGGAAGTAGGGAATATCCCACAATTATATGAACGTATATTTATATATATTTTTTATTTAGAATATTCTGGAATAGTAGTCAATAACAAAATTGGTGTTTTTTTTAATAATATAGGTTTGTTAATTAAGATCACAATAGGATTACAGACAGTTCACGAAAAATGCATAAATTATAATAATAATGATAGTAAAAATATAATAGAAAATTGAGGATCATTCGAACCTAGATGTCCAAAAGTTGAGGACAATGTCTGAACCAGATTCTTTTGGATACATAAATTAGGCTTCTTAATGTGGATCCCAACAGCCAGTCTCAGCATTGTGTAGTAGACGAACTCTTAAGGCGAAGATAAGATTTGTTTGTATGCGGTAAATGACTTTGAAAGCTTCCTCGTTGATATCAATCTTGTGTTGTGTATCCAAAAGATGAGATAGAATAGCGCTATGTGAATGCATTTTATTTGTCGTTTACTTAACCGACCACTCAGGGTGATATTTGGAAATCCGACGAGAAACATGCCTAATTGTGCGGCCTAAGCAGCTAACTGGTTCCACACGAGCAGGCAAACTAGTAGATACACATGGAAGAGACGAAATAGGGCAGTTTATCTTTTACTCCCCAACGCAAAACAGGGGTGGTTTCGAAGACAGCGTGATTCAGCAGTAGGAAATGCTCTTTGTACCGCCGTATTCACTAGATGTTGTGTTGGTATCTGACTAATGTTATTCCCGAGTAAGTGAATTTGTAAGAATAAGGCCTTTTCAGGAACTGTTGGTCCCTTGGACTGCCTTGTTGGTTGATTCATATTCTTATCAATAAACGTTTTCACTCAGCGACTTTTTGATATTAATAAAAATTTCTCATCAAGATATTCATCCGAGCAGATTGCTCTGTGAAGCGAGCATTTTATCAGATTGTGTTTGCATTTCAAAGGCACGAAGCTGAAAAAATGAGTATACTGACAGTCGATTAAGGTTTTGTGTATACACTTCTTCCTATTGTGCCATCTTCTTTTCTAGTCATAAGGACGTCTAGAAATGGAATATTGGAGTCATTTCCTTTCTCAATAGTAAAATTTATTGCAGGATGAACATCGTTAAATTTGTCCACGCCGGATGTTCTTTGCTTCATCCTCATTTTTCATAATCAAAAATGCGTCAGTCATCCATGTACCGACAACAGAATTCAAGTTCATCAGTTGCGTCTTTCAAAGGCCCATTTTGTAGTTTTGCAAGAAAAATGTCGGCTAGAATGGGTCCTAGTGGTGACCTGATTGCCACACCATTGATTTGTCTGTAAAGTTCGTTATTGGATAAAAAGTGAACATTCTTTGTACATTTCAAGAGATGCTGTTTTATAAAAGGAATAGGAATGCCGACATCTATTTTTCGTCTTATGAGTTTTTCGCATACAAAGTCTATTGTCTTCATAAGTGTTACATTGGTGAATAAGAGAGATACGTCAAGTGATATCATGAATTTATTGTCCACATTTAAATCTTTTATCCCCAACAAATTCCATTGGTCTTACTTAACAAATCGATATTATTTAAAAAAAACATATTGTTATTGACTACTATTCCGGAATATTCTATGTTTATAAGCGTATACATATATAAAAGAGGAAATTATGGAGAAGGATATCCTTTACTTAGTTATTTTGTTTGTTTTTTTACCTCAAATAGAGCAGCTTCAAGGTGCCTGGCGGTTGTTTCTCCTGATTGTTGTCCACATTGTGGCAGTTAAAATTTTTCTTGGTATACCTGAAACAGGGAAACTATTAGTGTGACGTGGCCATAGAGTCAGTAGTACAACAACAGCATGAGGCCGGGCGATCGATCGGTCAAACACGATCTGTTTGAAATTAGTTTTTTGAGTAGCATCCATGAATCCTGTCGCCGGCTACAGACTACCACGAAGTAAATCGGGATGTACAATTTTTGGAGTCAAACTTTTTTGAAACCTTGTTCCTCCTCTCGAAAATGGTGAGAGATAGGTTGGGTGGCTTGCTGGTCATATCAGAGAAACATTCAGCTGTCGTTACATCTGTATTCACCAACAGACGCGCGCCCAATACTGTGTGAACGACTTATAGTAGAATGGAAACTGTTTTTAGCTTAATTCAATTTGATTGATCGGAGCGAAATGCTCGGCTTCAGGTTGACATGTCGACTCTTTGTGCAAATGCCTCAATGATGTCTGATGACTGAAACTGTTTCTGCTGTCTAACCAACGACTGGATCGTTGGAAAGAGCATTATGTCAGCTCATGATTAAATCCTCCATGCAATCAAACAAAATCCCTACAAAAACCAATACTTGAAAATCGCATTTATATTTAATTATTTGTGTGTGTACATGAGGTTTGTCAAGTTTAGATAATTGATCAGGTAATAAAAGAATGATCTAATATAGAAACATAGTTAATTGGACAGCAATTAAAGTAAGATTAAGTTAGTAAGTTAGATGACGTAATATTATTGACTAAAATGTTTCAACTTAGGTCAGGGTAGCAACAGAGGTAATTACAGGTAGAGACTAAGTAGAAGTGGGGTAGATAATAATGCCATTTAAATTAGAACTGAAGTTGAGCAATTAAGTTGGATGACGTAACATAAGTGACTACATATCACCCACCTTCATTTATCGCAAACTATTTATTCTTCGTTACCCTTTATATCAGTGTGCATGCCGCATATATATGTATATATATATATATATATATATATATATGCGTTCAGAGTGTTCGAAATGCGTTGTGTATATTATTTGTGTTTGAGATCAGTTCAAGTTTTTATTATTATCTGACATGAGTTTAAGAACCATTGGAAAACCTGGGAGTACTGGACTACTGTTTCGTCCTAGTCTGTGACTCTTCAGTAGTACGCACCCACCGGGGTTCGAACCCAGAACCTTCTTAAACATTTTCATTAAAGACTACTACAAGTACTACTCACACTGTGTATTACCGAATAGACTTATATTCAAAAAAATGATTGTGGAACTCTTCATTCAAATCGTGATCAGAGTTCATATTAGTTTGGTTTATTTTGTTTTTCATGACTGAACGACGAGGACTCTCAAGACTACAAGGTGTTTCTACCTAATTTTGTATTTATGACTGTCTGAGTGTGTGAAGTTACATTTGAATGAGAGATGGTTAGGACATGCGTTACGCATGCCTAGACATCACCTTCCTCCCCGAAGGAAAATGTTGGTTAACATAAGATCATTGTTGCAAAAGAGTTAGTGGTGTTCGGACCGAAATTTGAAGTCGGTCTACGAGAATCTTGAGAGTTGGAGGCACCGAAGTAGGGACGTGTGTAGGCTTCCTGGTTGGGCATTGTTATAGCTGACTCACATAGGATGGATCAGGTTGGAAAAGATTAAGGGAGTGGTGGTGGTCAAACCAAAACATGGCTTCATCAGTCATTGTAATCCACAACAGTTAGTTAAAGCCATCCAGTCACGTAGGAAGGTGTAGACTGGCTTCCTGGTTGGGATCCTCGAGACAGTTTAACCAATAAAGACAGGAGACAATTGGTGATATGGCTCAAAATTATCGTTGTCAATGTCTGGCGTAGATGCATCCACTCCTTGTGACTTATAATTTCCCATCAAATTCTGTTGATCTTCGATATTACTATTCTTTTTGCCTCATATCTCTTTTAACTGTCACTATTTTGCATTTCTTTCTACTTTCTTCTCTTGCTTTGTCTGGCGACTTGAACTTCTGCACATCGGTGCAAAGTTCTATGTTGAAACCAGTCAGTCAGTCCTCAGGATTGTAATAATACCAATGAAGACTGGAGACAATTGGTGGTGGTGATATGGCTCGATAATTGACATAGACACATTCACCACTTCTCGTGACTTGTTATATCGTTTTAAACCATCATGTTCTTTCGTGCATTTCTGCTTATAATGGTTCTTTTGAATATAAATTTTTGTCCGTTTTGTCTTATTTTGTGTACTACATGGGAGTGTGCTGTGGCAACTTGAACTGCCCTACTTCTTTGGAAGTTTCTATTTTGAAACCAAGTCAATTAGACGCTTTTACATTCAATTTTTGTAGACAACTGTTCATTCCAAGTTTTATTTATCGAAATTTATTCATTCCGATTTTATACCCACCTTCAATCCATTTTGTTGTATGATATGTTTCCCCTTTAATTGTAGATGGTGGTTTTGTCTATGTTGACTTAAGTAGTGACACTACTTTGTTTCAGTCCAAAGGTGATTATCAATTCGACATATATCGTCGTATGAAATCACATAATCGGTAAGTATACATAAAATGATATACTTTTTTGTGTTCAAGTAAATCATCTTTAAATATTCCCATTTATAATATTATAACTAGACATATAAGCGAACAATATTGTTATTTCCAATTAGATCTACTTCAGGCTTTACTCTGATTTACATAGACTTATATATAAAAAATTTTAACCAATGACAGTGATTTTGTGGATCAAATAATAATAATGTGGTAAATGTTTTGAACGTCGTTAATAACGATGATTATAATGATAAAATATTGATAATAAGGCTAATAAAGGTGATAAGAATAACAAAGTTAGTATATGCATATATGTAGACAATTCAATAAATAAATAAATTAGGTCAAATCAAATGGAACGATCATCAGAGTTTAAATAAATATCATAGAAGTACGAAGGAGATGGATGATAAGAAAGGGTGGGAGGGTTTTGAATAGAATGCATCTAGGCCAAGGGAGAGGTAGAACAAACTTTTTTGTATACAAAGACACTAGGATTGTTCTCTCGAATTCCCATAGCTTCGGCTAAGTGTAAAAAACGGGTTCTGATTCCGTTCGAATGACTCGATGGAATGCGGTGAATAACTTTGAAGGTACTATTTTTGTCCACTTGGTGACCGCTATCAATCGAATGAGCCAAGATAGGACTTCGTATGGATTTTATTTGACCTTTTCCGAACCATAAGGGAGGATGCTCATTAATGCGTTTGTTAAGCTGTCTGGTTATTCGGCCTATATAGCCAGCTTTCTCCACAGGAAGTGGCACAGCTAGCTGAATAGCCTATCCTTCACTTGAGCAATCAAAACTGGTCGGCTGGAAAATGACAAACAGAGGGTGGCGGCAGTATAAGTCCGTTTTATCGCTCTCGATGATCTCTGATGTAAGACTTCACTAGCCACGTCCCCATTAAATTGGAGTTTCATGAACAGTTGTTTCTTTTCAACTGTTGTCGGTTTATCTTTATTTTACTTGGTGTTCATGTGTCTTCATACAAATCTACTAGGACAACCCATTTGGACTAACGTATTTTGGATGTATCCTAACTCATTCTCTAGCAAGTCATCTGTACAGATGCGTCTTGCTTTATTCGTTAGGCATCTGACCAAATTGATTTTGTATCGGATTGGTACATAACTGAGGAAATGTGTATATTGTCCTACAGACGTAGGTTTTCTATAGACATCTCTCCTGAGTGAAACATCCTCTCTTCTGCTCAATTGGACGTCAAAGAAGACTTTTGCCTGACAAGGTTTTTCTTTAACTGATGTCAGCTAGCTTGTGATTGTACTTGTAACCAGTCGGATCCCCTGCATACACTAACACTTGATAAAATCTTTCTCCTCTCCCATAGAAATGATTGGAAGAAGTTTTCGCCGAAAACCAATGTTATGTGGTTTCACTTTTTGACGACAAAACTATGCTGTGATTCGCCCGAACTAGCCTCATCATCTGCTGCATCCACCTGCATCGAACGTCATGCTATTTGTTGTGAACAGCTGAAAGACTTAGAGTTGAGCACACGGAGATTCAAATACAAATCCGCATTCGACTTGGTGACAACACACAAATTGTTTAAAAACTGTCGGTATTTTTTCAGTGATAAGTAACTTCTCCAAACGTGGTTGTGAATGTGTGTGTGTGTTACCCTTTCACATTTTGAATTGTGCTCTTTCATTTTTTGTCTTCCTGCCTTTTTTTGTTTTCTGTGCCTTCTGATTTTTTTGTACTTAAGTAACACTATTATTTTTTTCTATTGTTTTTATTTTGTTGATTGAGATAGAAATTAGATATATGTATATATTTTCTAGCAAAAATGTCTGTTAGTTGATGTTTATTCGGTTGAAATATAGGCATTTGTTGTGAATTGTTGCTTGTGTTATGTTATATATAATGCATCCAACCTGTGTTTAAGAAGGCTAGTGGCGTGCAACTACACCACCAGTGTGATTGATTGACTGGAACTGTCATCAGATGGCTTGAAGCATTGGAAGGAAGCTAAGAGTTACCGGAGTGTTTTTTTTCGTATCAGTTTGGGACTTTTTGGCAATACGCGCATCCGTGTCCCCAATCGGCGGTCGGAATCAGGATTCGTAGTTTATATGGGTGATTCGTTGACCACTTAGCCACTGGGATAAGGTCTGATAGCTTATCGTCTTATAACCGTAAAGTTCATTGAAATGGACCTCGATGAGGTCCAGTTCTCCCAGCTGTTTCTTTCATCTGTTCTCTAACTGATCTCGGTCAGTTCGTGATCTTACTTCAAATCCTTGCAAACGAACTCTTGAAAGGTAGTTAGTTGTAGCTGCTAAACATATGGGAACGGCATATATACAAAATAAATTCCAGAGAGTCGGGATTGAGGACAAATTGTTAGTAGTCGCGCTAAAATTTCAAATCAGTAAAACTGTTGAAACTCACGAATCATTGAGCTGGATCCCGGCGGCTGAATGAATGCTTTACGAGGATATCTTTTAACCGGAAGATCCGGGGTTCGAGCCCCACAGTGTGGATGATGATGAGCCTCAACCTAGAAGTAAACAGCTCTCCAGTAGTCCTACTTGGTCTCTCAATGGTTCTCTAACTGATGCCAGTCTGCCGTCAAGAAAATAAGACAATCAATACTTGGTGATAAATACTACAGTGATTGTCGAATACAAAGTAACACTCTTCATTTTTAATTGACACTGCAGTCGTACAGGAATATATACTTTGCAATATTGTCTTTCATGTTTGGTCACTAGGTACTCTGACTCTGAAGTTCTTAATAAATAAGCTAGTTGATTAATGACATGCTTGGATCAACTTATGATGGATGTTGAACCCTTTGGAATTATTGTTAACTCATCTTTCAACCTTTTCCAAATGCACTTAGTTGAGACGCATAGATTTCTATCGAAATAACATTGTTAACTGCCTTGTTCATCTCTTGTCACTCTCATAAACTGCTCCTGGGGTATGATCAGACTACTGATAATAAATATTTTATTAGAGACCTGGCTTCAAGGTATTCACTCCATACATATGCTCGAGCTGCTTTCGCTGACTTACACCATCTCTGGCGTAGGCGTGACATCCGGTTATCAACCAAGGGACGTGTGTACTGCTCATCAGTTCGCTCCGTCCTTCTCTATGGCTCTGAAACATGGCCAATACGCGTTGATGACATGAAAAGGTTGACTGCTTTCGATCATAGATGTCTGCGATCTCTGTCTCACGTTAGGTGGTTTAATAAGGTAAGTAATGTTGACGTTAGGCGTAGAGTGTTGGTCAGGCAAAGAGGGAAAATCAATCGACGAGGTTATAAAGTTACATAGACTAAGATGGCTAGGTCACGTGGTGCGCATGCCTAACCACCGCCTCCCCCGACGGGCATTGTTAGCTGATATAGGTTCAGGTTGGAAAAGAGCCAGTGGTGGCCAAACAAAAACATGGCATCAATCCATGAAATCCTTGACAGTTAAACTGAGTCAGGTAGGGAGATGCAGACTCCCAGGTTGGGGCCCTCGCGACTCTAGGAATCAATGGCTGGAGACAATAGGTGACATGGCTCAAAATCGTTGTCAATGGCGCAGATGTATTCAATCTCTGTAATCTTTCATATTCCTTTCTACCATTACCCATTCTGTTTCACTCTTATATTTGTCAAACTCTATTAATTCTCTTCACTCATCTTCTTGTCTACCTCTGTGTGCTATTTGGAACGTGGCAACTCGAACTGCTGCACTTCGGTGCCAAGTTCTATGTTGAATCCAGACAGACAGACATATGCTTTTACTGCGGTTGTTCTGCTCGAAAATTCAGCCTGTGAAATTTTTCAGTTAGCCTACTTTCTTTTTATGTAAATTGTCAGATTGTGGCCCCGTATATACTGCGATGGACATAACATCCATGGTGATATCTCACGTGGTTTCGTGCTCTTTTCGACAAATGTGTAGCTCTCTACTTTCTCTGCAGTCGAACGGTTGCTGTAATTACCTTGTCTACCGTAGAACACTTCTTTTCCACAAGTTTCGCAGTACAACTAGCTGGCATACTCTCTACAACTGTGTTTGTTTGCTTTTGAGCGTTACTTGTATCTCGTTATCATCATCACTAGCATCTGTGAAAATTATCATGGACATTTAACAAAAATTTTGTGTCATCGGTCGATCATCTAAAAGTTCCATAATCTGATCGCTTGTCTACTGTACCTCTTCGATCCAAGTAAACGTAGTGTGTTACGTAACAACCTACAACTCAAGGTCTCTAGTGTCTCCTTGGAGGTTTCCACAAACATCTATTCTCAAATGTGTCTGTGAGGGAAATAATAGTTGAGTGGAGATTTGCATGATCAGGAAGATGGTTGGCTACTGGGGGTGGGTGGTGAATATATCCTCCACGGCAATAAATTCAGTTTATATTTTCGAGAGACTTCGACAAAACAATAAGAACTCGTCAGTTACCTGGAAAGTGTGTAGTGTTTTTGCGCAACAAATTTCGGACATGTAGAAATTATATTTGTAAAATCTCAGCGGGGTTGAAATAAGTAATTCCAACGTTCCGTTCGGCGAACTGGGGCCCATAATAATTTCGACTAGTTTCCCTGAAGAAGTTCGGACCAGTTACTTATTTCAATTTCTCTGAGATTTTTACAAATAGAACT
The DNA here is from genome assembly GCA_944472135.2 of Trichobilharzia regenti. NCBI lineage: Eukaryota > Metazoa > Platyhelminthes > Trematoda > Strigeidida > Schistosomatidae > Trichobilharzia > Trichobilharzia regenti. The sequence continues at coordinate 16,690,039 of OX235270.1, forward strand.
TTCACATATGCCTACTTTTCACTTGATCCCAGTTCGTGAGAAATTTCAGACATTCTGTTCACATACGCATTTTTGGCATTTTGGCGGCCTGTTTGACACCTGGGCTACCTTTTCGTGCATCTACATATTGCATCTAATACATCATGTTTTCATTCTTAATTTTAATAAAATGTGATCACGAATCGTATAAAATACAGTAGTTCATCCACTAAACATTTAAAACCATATGACTTTCATGCATCTAATAAAACTAAGACCTTATTGATTGTATAACAGTCAAATGCCGTCCGAAATACTTATCCAAGTTTAAATACGTCTTCATCTCAAACATTTATGTTACTCCTGGCTGTTCTGCCTCGGATCTATCGGATTTTGCTGACGAATCCACTGAATTCGCCGTTACACATCTTGAAAACTCTTTATCAGTTGTCACTGGAGATTTCAATTGCTGTGATTGTTCTTTCCTTGTATCATTAGGTCATGTCAATATTGTTAAATTTCCTACTCGACTTGATAAACTCTGGATCTAGTGTTTAATAATGATGAGGAAATATATGAATCACGGAGACGAGCTCCTATAATGAACTCGGGTCATTGTATTATCCGGATATTACCTAAGATATACAGCAGATCTCACTTTAATATCTTCTCAAATCTGTCCAGGGAAACACAGCAAAGGTGTTACTCACAGGAAAATATACTCAAACGAAGATGTATGCTAAATGACACAAACTGGGAACTTTTCAACGAACACACACTGGATGATACTATTTCCAATTTGACTGACTATCCTAAATTCTACCTTGATATATGCTGTCCAAAACAGATACTCTCCAAAAGAATGACTGTTTCACTTCCCCTCATCTCAAAAAGCTTCGAAGAGAAACTGTACAAGACAAAGAATAAATCTGGTCTTAGGAAGATAAACATCCAAATTAAATCTGAAATCAAGAGACTAAACAATATTTATGATCAAACAATACTCTCGTGTAAATCTTCAGAAAACATATGGAAGCTTTTTAGAGAAATTATAGGTAGTGGTAAGCATAATAATTTTGCCTCTTCTATTGATGTAAATACTCTCAATAGATCTTTTATCCGCCCTCCAAATGTCTCTTCTGCCTTCAAATTAACTGATAACACGACCAGTGACTTTCATAATTTCAATACTTTTGATGTTCTTAAATGTTTAAAATCTCTTAAACCTTCCCAGAGTCTAGGCCCTGATGGTATACTTGTTAAGGAATGATTTAAGCCATCCTAATAATGGGTCACGTATTCCTAAGGAGTTCAGCTTATTTGTTAGCAGTAAATGGTCAACACGGTAAAATGCCTTAGAAATGTCAAAGTAGATGACAAATACTAGTTTCTGTCTGTCACGACTGCTGGTTACAAAATTGAAGAAGTCTAGGTGATATGTTAAACATGAACTGGATTTCAGGAATCCATGTTGGTTCGGACTTATAATATTGCGGCTAAGCATATGTTTGATTAAGTTGTCTTTAACTAGTCTCTCCATGATTCTAGATGCTATGGGTGTGATATTGATCGGCCGGTAGTTACTGACTTCAGTTTTCGAGCCAGATTTGTGTTTAGGCATAATGAATGTTGTCTTCCGTATGCCAGGGTAAGTTTGGGTTTCTAAGGACATTGTGAATATTTTAAGCAGCAGTAGAGGAATGTCAGGGCCACCATATTTATAGAAGTAAGATGATATACCGTCTGTCAGCAAAGTCTCATAAACCGTTAATGCCCAGCTCTCGCTACGCTCGGGCCCACGCTGTTCTTAGAAGATTTCTCAGAAACGCTTAGTAACAACGGACGAAAAAACCAAAACACCAATTGTTGACTTGAGTATTATGTATTGTTACACCAGCATATAAATCAAGTATCACTAAGCAAACTAAGGTCTGTAAACAAATATTACAATAATAAATCGTTATGTTACTTCTGACGATGTTTAACTCTTCTTTCTGAACAGCGACCGATGAGACGATGACTGTCGTATTGATGCCTCCGCGAAAATCGAGGAAGTTGATTTTGAGCAAACAACCAAGAATTGATCGTTCAATCTTCAACTCCATTGACACTCCCCGGCAAAAAAGGGATCCAACCCTTTTTTCCTTCACGACTAATGCACGTTGACTTGGATGCCATTGCGAGAACCTGGGTCACACGGACAGAGCTGAAATGGAAAACAAACAGAAAAGCCAACACACCACAAGCATACCCACAGCACAATCTCACACATCAATGACGACCTGCGCCTCCAGATAGAGACCTCCTCTTGACATCTTGCAACACAGTCTCCACTTGCTAGAATGACTCTTGCAGAATGCAAAGTGACCATGGCAGCACCTCACGATACTCTACGCACATCCTCTTATCTACTCATTACCAATTACCACTGCAATCGCTGGTCACTCATTCTGCCTCAGTTCTAATAGCGGTGACGCATGCGAGCCTCAGTCGTTTACACTCTTTCTCCCCGGCGTGTCGGACCGCAGCTAACAATTGTCTCCGTGTGCATTTCATTCTCAGCAATAGCCTAGCCTCCCCGGCGTATACGACCCATCTGCTGTCCTTAACATCAATCAATTCATTCACGGATGTAGAAGACTCGAAACAACTTCAGAAATAATCACGACGAAAATTTTAACAAAATTACGCAATAACAACAAGACACGAAAACAACAAGTAAACACAATGAATCCAAAAACACCAATTGATATGACACACCACACGTATATACAAATAGTACAAACAACCTCGCCGATCATGTCTTGGTGGAATTCCTTTGAAGAATTGCAGGACTTACACCAGTACGCCTACAACCCTTCACAGGTTGACGATTGTAAGTTGTGGAATGTCCGGACACAAACAAGATTAACCAACAATTACATCAATTGGAACTCACACAACTATTTAACACAAACATATGTACAATCAACACATCAAATGTTGTGGATTCTGACACGACAAACTACCCTTGAAGAACTGTAGGACTTACAGCAGTACGCCTACATTCCTTCTCAGGTTGATGATCCAAGTGGAAGTCGTCCGGACACAAACAGAATTACCAACAGCTAGATGATAGATGATATCAATTCAGTATATACAATATGAACATATGTACAAAATCACACACCAAGCACATTGGACTGCTCATTGATGCGCTACCCTTTGAAGAATTGTAGGACTTACAGCAGTACGCCTACAACCCTTCTCAGGTTGACGCCCTAGGTTGGAAAATCGTCGCAGAGTTCATTTGCTAACTTCCTTCTATCAGCTATATCCTCAAATCTGAACGGCAACACGCCCATGTCATTGTATCGTAGAATATAGATGACCAACAAACACACGACATATCTCATCAACCAAGTATAGAAACAGAGTAATTTACACCAAAGATAATAACATTCAAATAGTAACTTGAAACTAGAAATGCCTTTATTCATGCAAGTCAATTTAACAATAACTCTCTCCTTTACACTTGGCTTATCCACACTAAACTGACCATTGATATTCGTCCTTTCAAACGAACTGATACTACCATAGTCATTGCAGAAGATACTAGAGTTGATGGGCATCTGTTTCATTGTGGATGAAAACACCAACGATGACTGAGTGACACAAGGTGATGAAGTTAGTGGTGGATCAGAAGCTGTTCTTGTTCGGCTCTCAGATAGTTGTCCAACTGCAAGATTACCACCACTGCTGTCTTTCACTACTAGTTCGGGTTTAGCACTATCATCTGATGATAGGTGGGCTACACGCTGATCAATTACACTGACTGTCTCACAAGTATGCACACCTTTTGGAACTGCATCTGCGTTCAATTCTACTTCACGTTGTAGTTGTACAGAACCTTTATTTAACTTAGCAGTAGTAGGCATATCCCTCATCTCATCATGATCAACCAAAGACAACTGTGAAGTATCATGATCATCACCACAAATATTCACTTTACCGTCAACTTCATCATTTTCAAACTCTTTAATAACAGAAGTAGACAATTTTGGTTCCTCCTCAAAAATCATTAAAGGTTTTATAACTTCACTCTGACTAGATATACTTTGTAAACTTTTGGAGTCAGAACTCCAATCTGAAGCAGTAACTCTATTCTGTGACACTCTATTCAACAACGGCTTACCAGTTGCAACTACAGACTTTTTCACAACACAGTTATCGTCACACAATTCGGAGTCAGACCTGGAGTTTACATTTAGCTTATCACTGAACTTGCTCACCGGTTCACAGTTCACTTCTGTATGCACCTCTTGCACACGTGTCAAGCACAACCGTGTTTGTCTTGCATCTTGTAACTTATCTGTTGAGGATGTACTACGAAACCTGTTACACTCACTAGGTCTATATGCATTACTAGACATCATGGAGCTTTCTCGATATCCACCTCTCTGAGGCCTACTCGTCATCAATGATTGCATTTTGATCTCAGACTGCTCTATTCTAGGGGTGAGATCTAATAGACTGGCAAACTTGCTCATAGATTGATTGACACTAGTATTTACCAGTTTCAGGATATCATCAAACTTTGGCTCGATACCCTCATCCTCCATACGGGAGCTTATCTTCACCCACTTCCTTTGCAGTCGAGTAGGTAGACGTCTTGCTATTACTTCTAGTATAAAACTCGAGTTGAGGTCACTCATTCGATTCATCGAAATCATTCCATTCTTGTAAATTAGCAAATTATCCAAAAACTCAGTGAGTGCCTGGGAGTCATCCTGTAATTGACCACCATTACCCTTAACAGCCTCGAATAATTTCCCTGCAATCATCGAAGGTCTTCCAAACCTTTGACGTAATATGCTCATAGCCTCGTAGCAGCTCTCTTTTGGCTTCATAAACTTACAGCACTGTATAGCTCTTGCAGCATCTCCAGTGCAATATCTCATCAAATACATTAACTTCAATTCATCATTTAATAAAACACCACTCAACATGATCTCAAACTCCTTTACAAATTGTAAATAATCAGCCGGGTTTCCATCAAAACACCGTGGTTCAAATTTAGGGAGTTTGATGTTCCTATTATCCCTGAACGGCGAAACAGTAACATCAACCATGTCATGCTTAACATCAGACACATCGTTACAATTAACAGACAAGTCACCATGACTTACTTTCCTGTTTGCATCCAAGACACTCTGTCCCTTCTTTGACCCAGGCATTGTTGAACTTGACCCAATTCCAAAAAGTTCCAGATATTGCTTGTTCAAAGAGGACTTGACCGGCACCAGGAAAAATGAACGGCGACTATCCAAACTTTCACCAACTGTTTCAATCCGCCAGATCTGTTTCTATCGTCAGAAACTGTCAGCAAAGTCTCATAAACCGTTAATGCCCAGCTCTCGCTACGCTCGGGCCCACGCTGTTCTTAGAAGATTTCTCAGAAACGCTTAGTAACAACGGACGAAAAAACCAAAACACCAATTGTTGACTTGAGTATTATGTATTGTTACACCAGCATATAAATCAAGTATCACTAAGCAAACTAAGGTCTGTAAACAAATATTACAATAATAAATCGTTATGTTACTTCTGACGATGTTTAACTCTTCTTTCTGAACAGCGACCGATGAGACGATGACTGTCGTATTGATGCCTCCGCGAAAATCGAGGAAGTTGATTTTGAGCAAACAACCAAGAATTGATCGTTCAATCTTCAACTCCATTGACACCGTCAGTACCAAAACATTTTGAGCTTTTGAGGGTTCTTATAGTTTGGTTAATATTGGCATATGTGAATTCAACAGTGCTAATTTGGTTGTGTAACATTAGTAACAGGGTGTATATTGAATAGCTGGACTGAGGGCTTAAGGTAGTCACCTGGAAAAGTTTTGTTGAATAGTTCACATATGTCTGCAGAGTTAGTGCATAGCTTACCTTTGTCTATGAGGAGAGAAATGCTGTGGTTTTTGCGATTCATTCGCTTCCTTAAGATTTCTGTGAGTGCATACACTCTAGCAGGACTGGCTGCTGCGATGCACTCTTCGCTTCTAATACGGGGATCTCGAGCTTGTGAGACGGAGCTAATGGTGTTAAGTATTAGACCTAGAGTGCCGAAGTCATGGTGTTTGAAGTAACTTACTGAGAGTTTCTTCAGTTTCGTACGATCCTTTGGTTTTATGAATGACTTTCTGTGTGGGGAAACCTTTAGTGTTTGGAGTGAAATGACGGCATCTAAGCATGTGTTTGAGTTATCGTAGAAGATGGTTAGAGCTCTCGATAGGTCATCAGTAGTGAGTTATTTGTAGCGGTAAATAATTCCCCAAAATTATTGACCACAGCAATCACTCACTGGATGCTGACCACCACTGTTTAAGTCGACTTGTTTAGCTGAAGGCTTCCGGTCAAACATCCCCGCCATTTGGTACCCTGTCGTGTCACGTGCACGATCACTAACTAGCTAAGCGTTCGTCTGAAGGCTTGTTTTGGTCCCGAAATATATCACGAAGTTTGGACGACCAATTATTGGCTTTTGCTTTGTTTTCGGTACGCGAGAATAATTTAGAGGCTGTGTAAGATAATTCCGTCATCCTTCATCCCATTCGGTGGATCTTAGCATTGATTCTACTGAGGCCCAGTTTGCCTTACTATTGTTCCTATATTTTACTTGTTGTGAAGTGGAGGTATGAGATGCATTGCTACTCAGCGGAATTGGCAGTGCACACATCACTGTTTTGTGGTCACTCCCTGGAAACTCAGAACCTACTAGGGTTGAAAGTGGGCTTATATTGTATCAGAAGGTTAAGTCTAGTACGTTATTACCTCTTGTGGGAGCAGTGACAGTTTGTTTCCAGTCAAGTATATCCAGTGTGTCTAAGAACTTGTCAAATTTAGTTGGGCCTGTGGGTATATCCCGGTTGATTTCAGGTATGTTAAAGTCCCCACATAGGATCTTATGATCGTATTGTAAGTCGGATAATTGCTCCAGAGTATTAATAAGTTGGTTCTCGTAATTACTGAAGGTGCCAGGTGCTCTGTAGGTGCATCCAATTAATGCCGTTACGTTATTTAAGTGTACATTAACCCATAGAGTCTCAGGCATGTTGAGTGTACTACTTTCTAGCTGTGATACCGTAAGTGCATTCAGAAAGTACATGAGACAACCCCCTCCCTTACCACCTTCCCTGTTACACCGAAAGTGTGTGCAGTTATCTAAGCTTATTTCTTCATCCAGGATGTTCGAATGACACCAAGATTCAGTGATGACAATTACAGGGGGTTTGTATATTACTGTGAGTGCTCTGAGCATAGGCAATTTATTTAGAACAGATCTAGCATTTATGAGGACTAGGTAAAGATGAGAGTTGAAATAGCATTTGAAGTATTTAAGTTCGTTAGTCAGCCCCGAATATGGTTCAGCACCCAGTAGTTCTGCTGGACATGACGATCCTATGTTAAGAGGAGTTCCAGCATCATGCTCACCTATGTCTATCGAGTTGGTGTGTGCTGTTTTCGGTGAAGAATTAGGAGTTGGAGTGTTGGATTTGCTATAGACTAAGGAATTTTTATTTTTAGTTAGGCTAGAGAAGTGGGTAGGGTTCTTTATTTGACCTATACTTGTGCAAGTGTCAAGTGTGCTTAATGGATACAGGTGCACTAGACCGTTCCTGTTTTCATGCAAGGAGGGAGCCAGCACTAGTGGTTTAGGAGTATTAACATCCCTACCAGCTGTTTTTTCAACGCTGACAGGGACGCAGGGGATAAAAAATGATTGGATCCTTTTGATGACCATGGCTTATTATTCCACTTATTGTTCGATGCTAGTCGTGTCCTTGTGGAGATTTCGTGTATACTGCATTGTGAGTTAGTTCCCAGCAGACTTGTACCATATATCCGGTCAAAATTGGTTTGTGTGCCATACTCTGAAGACCCTGAGTTGTTGGTAGCCGAGTTCTGACTATTACCAATTGTACTACTGAGGGTGACATTGTTGTGACATTGGATATTAGTTTGTGCCATGGTGCGATTTAGCACGTTGTGAGTGCTAACACCATTGATCCTGGGGAGTGTGGGCTTATTTAAGCTGCCACTGTTTTTGTTGGCATGATTTAGGGGCATATTTTCCTCACCTTTAGCAATCGAGTTATGGCTAGGAGAGGACAATGTCGAATTTCGGGGGGTTTTGACTTTTTTCTGGGGTTATTTAGTATGTTTTTAGATTCTGCGGCGATAGGTGGTATGGTTTTATTATATATTTGGTTACAGTATAATAATAATTTTATATTTTCATATAAACATAAATTTACATGAAAATGCATGCCATTTTTACAGGCACGATCAAGTATTGTATAATGTCAAATCTTAAATTGTCTACGAGTTAATAATGTTTCAACAGTTAAATATTTGATATATATATATAATTACACTGATTGTCTGAACCAGGCCGTATAGTTATTGAACTGTACAGTTGTCCTCCAGGTTGAGTGGGAAAACCGACTTCATTTCGTTTTCATCCCGTGGTTGTAGGCATACGATAACCAACCAATATTGAGGTAAGTACAACGTTTACAAGGGATTGAAAGCTGTTTTAGAAAAGTTAAAGTGCTAAGGTGAAACACTAAAGTGTAATAGATTAAGTGAGTGAAATATATCATTGATAAATACATTTATATAGAAAACAGAATGTGGAAGCAATTAATCCCTAGGCCGACAACGTTCATTTGCAATGTGTAATAATACCCATATACTTCGTACTATCATGATGTCCACTTTTGGCTCTAATACAATTATTTTCAAGCCAGTTGTTTTTATTTCATGCCTTTTTGTTTATTTGGTGCACAACCGTACCCTACAGAGAATGGGAATAGAACAAGTCGAATCAAATTCATAAACAGCTATAAAGTGTTAGGTTTAATTGAATATAATGAGGATCAAGTAAAGATGTTATTAGAAGATGAATGAGACAAGACATTGTGAAGTGGTATTTAAATATCTGACAATGGATAGCAAGTTAATTTATAAGATGCCCCATAAATCTGTGCATATCCCGCGTGGTCGTATCTCAACAATAGGCTGAGCGAATGGTATATATTTAAAGGCAGAAGCATGATCTGTCAAGGCGTTCATTATTATCCTTTTCAAGATAAAGATCTAAGCCCTCATAAAAATCATGGAAATCTCGAGCCTTCAAATTGCATATTGCTTTTCCTGCAGAATGAGGCGATTCACCTCAGTGACCACCACCATATCTACTGATCAGCTAGCGCCACCCTCCCTCCTTTTTTGATGTTAGGCTCTGAGACTATGATTATTATGGCTACCGCAAATATATTGCTTGGTACCAGACATGTTCGTACCCCATATTCCATCTCCCTAGCTTTCTTAATGAGTGCCTCCAATAGGTCTCCACGTACATCTTTATGAACATATTATGTATGTGTGCATGCATCCTAATGAACAGATTACTTTATAAGAAGTCAAAAACTTAAAGAGTAAAACGAATAGGTTTTGTGAATGGTGGAGCAAGATTTAGCAGAACACTGTAGTTAAGGTTCAATGTAGGTAGTATGAACTGAACGTAAGGTCGGTTGGCAGGACTTGGTGTACTTATATATAGTAAACATCTGACATAGCAAAGTAACGTGTCTAGACATATTGTAAAAAGATATTAACATAGAACCAACAAAATTTTGGCATTTGGTTAACAATACTGCAGTGTGTGTATACTGAAGAATGGTGGTTAGTCCATAGGGAGCCGTAAAGTAAATCAAACCATATATGATAAGAGTATAATCAATAATATAATTCGTATATCAAATAATACACCAGGCTCAATAATCGGGTGTTATAAATGAAACAAGCGTGGTAAAGCAAGAGAACATGTGATGCATTAATATTTTGAATATTTTAATATCCATCTTATTTAAGAATTGAACATGGATGCTTAATAAGTATTATTATATTAGTATATACATATGTAAAACGTTAAAGGTGTGGATGCTAATACAATTACTTCCAGTGTTACTTTTACCGACACAACTTATTGAAAATTATAGAGAATAGAAATCAGTAAATTAGTTAACGTTCGCTGCGTGAGTATTAGAGTCGAGATATACGTATGTGGCTATACTGAAGACTGGACTAGTAGCCTTTCAGCTGGTGTTGCACTCTGAGAGGATAATTCTGTGTGGATGAGTTACTGTAGCAATGTTTCCTAATGACTTTGAAGAGTAGAAATAGGTTGCACTTCACTCTCCTTAACCACAGAGATTCTAATTTCAGACGTACACACCTGTCAACATATTCCACTTGTTGGTCGGACCCTATTATGCGTTTTGTGAGGAATCTCTGGACACTTTCGATTTTTTTTCTGTCTGCAGACCTGAGGTTACTAAATAGGAGAGCACAATACTCAAGTTTGGAACGGATACATGTCCTATATATAGCTAATCTTGCTTCTTGGGTGTAGAAGTTACGCAGTACAAAGCCATTAAGTCGTTTACAGTCAGATACAACCTTGTTTGCATGATCGGAAAAGGATAAATCTGAGTATGTTATCCCGAGATCTGTGACTGTGTTTAGTTATGAGAGGAGCTTACCGTACATATATAGGCACATTCTCGGTTTCCAGCGTCCAGGGTGGGTTATACCTCACTTGTCTGGGTTGAAAGTCAGTTGCCACTTTTCGCTCCAATCGCCTAGATCGTTTAAGTCTTGTTGGATCTTGCTTTCGACGCTCATATCACCGCACCCATAATCATATACTATCTTGAGATCATCTGTAAAAAGGCATGGCTTGCCATACTTGATTACAGAGACTATGTCATTTATAAATGAGAGGAATAGAATAGGGCCAAGAACACCACCTTGTATTACACCACTGGTTATCGGCTTTGAGGAAGGCAGCTGGTGGCTGATTTTGACTAACTGCTCTCTTTCTGTGAGAAAAGAACTTATCCATTTGAGAAGTTTTCCGGTTATTCCGTAGGATCGGAGTTTTGTTAGGAGTCTGATATGTGTGACTTTATCGAAGGCCCTGCTAACATCGAGAAACAATGTTGTTACCGAACGCCCATTATCAATGCATTGTGTAATGTAGTCAAAATAATCTAAGTGGCAAGTTATGCACGACCTTCTACTTAAGAAACCGTATTGGGATGGGGATAGTAGGTCATTTGACAGCAAGTACTGAACGATTTGAGTCTTAACTATCTTTTCCATTACACGTGAAACTACAGACGTGATGTTGATGGGGCGGTAGTTGTTGATATCAGCTATAGGCCCGTATTTATGGATAGGTACAATATAAGACTTCTTCCAGCAGTTAGGGTATGTCCCATCGCTTAATGAAATAGAGTATAACTTGGGTAAGAGTAAACTCATGTCATTACCACCGTTTTTCAGCAGAACGGAAGATAAACCGTCTGGACCAGTTGTGTTACTAAGCTTAAGTTTTGCGACAGCTTTATCGATCTCATGTGTGGCGAAAATTATGTCACTTAAGCATTCGTCTGTTTTACGTGGGAAATCCACGACCTCATCGTTCTCTAAGGTGTATAAACTGGCGAAGTGCTTGATGAACAGTTCACATATCGCCTCATTATTTTCGTAAGCAATGCCGTCTAAGTATATTATTTTCGGATAGGGTGTTTTGGAGTTCGTCAGCCTACTTTTAAAAAGTTTGGCTATTCCTCCTGAGTTATGCGGTGCATGAATGGCCTGCATTTCATTGTTTCTGAGGCCTATATTTCTCAACTCTTCAATTCAACTGAGAAGGGACTTTGTCAATGGTGTTGAAGATTGAACGATCAATTCTTGGTTGTTTGCTCAAAATCAACTTCCTCGATTTTCGCGGAGGCATCAGTACGACAGTCATCGTCTCATCGGTCGCTGTTCAGAAATAAGAGTGAAACATCGTCAGAAGTAATCTTATGATTTATTATTGTAATATTTGTTTTCAGACCTTAGTTCACTTATTCTTTTTATATGTTGGTGTAACAATAAAGAAATATCAAGCGGCAGATCGGTGCTTTGGTTTTTTCGTCCGTTATAACTAAGCGTTTCTGAAATCTTCAAGGAACAGCGTAGGCCCGAGCGTAGCGAGAGCTGGGCATTAACGGTTTATGAGACGTGATTGACAGACGTAATGGCAATTAATGACGATAAGTCGGGATATCTGTAGTATTTTATTGAGTGCTTTCGTAGACTTCTTCTGAACGATGTTGGAATATAATCACTTTGGGGGAATCTGAAGCTAAGAATCTTCTCGGGTGCAATGACGTCGTGAATTGAGTTAATATTCTGATAGAAGTTGTTAAGAATTGCATCTAAGGACTGGCTCGAAAAGTACGAGTCCCAATTAGAACATCTAATTAAGTGCCGATACAAGTCCCAGTCAGCATGTGTGTACAATCTCATAGGAATTTGGCCAGCTTCATCTCTGCGTTTTCTTTCAGGAAAGATGTCAAAAGAACAAACTACTATTCTATGGTCACTACCTGGAAATTCCTGTCCCACATGTACTGTAGATGGCGTTATGTTGCTCGTGAAAATAAGGTCTAGGTTATTTGCGGATCTAGTGGGTGAATTTATGTGTTGTGTCCACCCTCCTGTGACGATGGAATTTATGAGATTATCATACCTTTGGGGTCCTCGGAGTGAAGACCATGATACTTCTGGCAAGTCGAAATCGCCTCCGATAATTTTATAACTGAAAAAGAGATTGGCTGTAACATTAAAGATATTGCTAAGCATATTATCATATTCCCCGCTGGATGAAGGGGGCCGGTACACACAACCCACAAGTATAGGTTTACTCCTGACAACTTTTATTTCGACCCGGATCGAGTCATTGAGTTGTGACAGAATTGGGTTACTAAACTGGGTTGCACACATGGATTGTTCACAGTAAATTAGTGTTCCACCCCCACGACCTGTCCATCTTTCCCCTCGAAAAAGGTTGTATTTATCAATCCTTAGGCTGTCATTGGAGATTTCACTTGTGCACCAGGCTTCGGTGATCATAATCAATGACTGTCTGCATATAGAAGATAATGTACTTAGTGCTAAGTGTTTGCTTAGAACTAATCTCGTATTTACTAGGATAATAGATAAACACTGGCTATGTGGTTTCAGTGAGCGGACAACATCTTGATAAAATAATCCGTGAGTATCCTCTATATACATGTTATCAGACTCATTTACCAATATCTTTGGATCGTAGGAAGACTTCAGGTAGATTTTTGAGGTGGTAGTCAGGGATGGGCTTTCGTTTGGATATGGTATGCAGTGAGAGACACCTGTGTGATAATCAGATATTAATATTTTAGAGATATTAGTATCCGCGTTTGGTGTCGACACTGTGTCAGCTACCTCCCGGGAAATATGCCTTGCCCTAGCTGTAGACTGTTCGCTATGCCAGCAAGGAATTGATCCGATATCATGCGTGCTATATGCATGATTCCAGGTGTTTCTGTTAACTGACGCTGGTGAAAATCCTGCCCTAAGTTATAACCGATATGTGTATTCGGTAATTTGTTGCCAGTATAAGAATGAATTGTTGGTATCTGTTTCTGGTATTCATCAGACCATAGCAAGTTTTGTGCAGAAATCGGCACATGCTCCCAACTAGATACATAAGATGTATGAATGGGTTCTGTTGGCCTGCTAACTGTGGTCTGTGGCCGATGTTTGGGGTATTTTCTATAACTTTCAGTCGACAGAATATTAGAAGTGGGCTGGTTTACAAGGTGTTTACGTAGTGGATGCGCAGAATAATACCTACTGCCTTGCTGTACTGTTTGTCTAGAATTAGTGGTTGGATATAGTTGGCTTTCCACTTGACACCAATTAGGCCCACCCCTAGGAGCTTCGTCTACCATATTTGACTTTCTCTTAGAAAGAAGGCCTAGAGGTGCTTTCGTCTCTTTCATATCAAAGGGCTTTCTTGCTCCGGGTCTAGTATTTAATTTATTTACTTCTTTTTCCTTAATCTTATGATCGACTGGCTGATGATGGCTAACAGGGAAGCCAGCACATGCTATGTAGGGTTTCTGTGGCTTGGAAATCTCATGAGCTTTAGTCTTCTTAATGGAAATGGGACGTTTGTCATAACGCCTAGAAAACTTGCCAACTTGGGTGGCTACATTCGACTGGTGCTTCACAGAGTGTGGATTGTCAGACTGAGGAGTAACTGACTTATAAGGCAATGGTTGGACCACCAGTGGGATGGGTTTTGATGGTTTCGGTGTCTTGACTTTTGCGTCAGTGTGAAAACGATGTATTTCAACATTATTTCCCGTTGACTCATCTATGTCCACCATTTCAGTGTCAGCATCAATATCGTTGGCTAACATTAGCCAGTGCCTGCGAAAATGTCTGTTGCATGCCGTGATCAGATATTTCAATAGACGGAATAACGCACGGAACATCATCTACAGTTATCCTATTAGAGTTATCAGGGTTCACTGTTCCTGAGCGGCATCGCCTTTGGCATGGTGTTAAATCAGGTGCAACCCTAATGTTAGTGTATGGTGTTGAAGAGCCTATTGTCTTACTCGATTTCAGAAAATTCCTGGCTTCTTCAGTAGACCTAAACTTGAAAAGCACAGGACACGGGTGGTTTGCAGATTTCTTACGAAGACGCAAAACCTGACATTCTGTCAACGGCATATTACAAGCCTTTAGACACGAATTCTTAAGTTTGGCCATCGGCTCTCTGCCTGGAATGTTATAGGCCAAGACGTTATGTGAAGACATAATCCTCTTAACAGCTTCTTCAGCCAAATAGTCAATTATGCGCTCGGATTTGATTAGTGATTCAAAACAGATGTTTTGTGATGGGTCACACAGTTGCGTGAGAGGCACAATGCTGTCAAACTTGCTCTATAGTTCTGCTATTGACTTCTGAAGTGTCAGTAAATCATTTTTGCTACAAGCCGCATTCTCTGTCAATTCCTCCATGATATCAGATACCATAACTCTGGGTGTGGCTGGTGTAAAAGTGTAGAATTGTCAACGGAGCTGAGGCCTTCAGATGGCTGACCCAGATTTTTTTTTTTTAATTTACTGATTTCTATTCTCTATAATTTTCAATAAGTTGTGTCGGTAAAAGTAACACTGGAAGTAATTGTATTAGCATCCACACCTTTAACGTTTTACATATGTATATACTAATATAATAATACTTATTAAGCATCCATGTTCAATTCTTAAATAAGATGGATATTAAAATATTCAAAATATTAATGCATCACATGTTCTCTTGCTTTATCACGCTTGTTTCATTTATAACACCCGATTATTGAGCCTGGTGTATTATTTGATATACGAATTATATTATTGATTATACTCTTATCATATATGGTTTGATTTACTTTACGGCTCCCTATGGACTAACCACCATTCTTCAGTATACACACACTGCAGTATTGTTAACCAAATGCCAAAATTTTGTTGGTTCTATGTTAATATCTTTTTACAATATGTCTAGACACGTTACTTTGCTATGTCAGATGTTTACTATATATAAGTACACCAAGTCCTGCCAACCGACCTTACGTTCAGTTCATACTACCTACATTGAACCTTAACTACAGTGTTCTGCTAAATCTTGCTCCACCATTCACAAAACCTATTCGTTTTACTCTTTAAGTTTTGACTTCTTATAAAGTAATCTGTTCATTAGGATGCATGCACACATACATAATATGTTCATAAAGATGTACGTGGAGACCTATTGGAGGCACTCATTAAGAAAGCTAGGGAGATGGAATATGGGGTACGAACATGTCTGGTACCAAGCAATATATTTGCGGTAGCCATAATAACCATAGTCTCAGAGCCTAACATCAAAAAAGGAGGGAGGGTGGCGCTAGCTGATCAGTAGATATGGTGGTGGTCACTGAGGTGAATCGCCTCATTCTGCAGGAAAAGCAATATGCAATTTGAAGGCTCGAGATTTCCATGATTTTTATGAGGGCTTAGATCTTTATCTTGAAAAGGATAATAATGAACGCCTTGACAGATCATGCTTCTGCCTTTAAATATATACCATTCGCTCAGCCTATTGTTGAGATACGACCACGCGGGATATGCACAGATTTATGGGGCATCTTATAAATTAACTTGCTATCCATTGTCAGATATTTAAATACCACTTCACAATGTCTTGTCTCATTCATCTTCTAATAACATCTTTACTTGATCCTCATTATATTCAATTAAACCTAACACTTTATAGCTGTTTATGAATTTGATTCGACTTGTTCTATTCCCATTCTCTGTAGGGTACGGTTGTGCACCAAATAAACAAAAAGGCATGAAATAAAAACAACTGGCTTGAAAATAATTGTATTAGAGCCAAAAGTGGACATCATGATAGTACGAAGTATATGGGTATTATTACACATTGCAAATGAACGTTGTCGGCCTAGGGATTAATTGCTTCCACATTCTGTTTTCTATATAAATGTATTTATCAATGATATATTTCACTCACTTAATCTATTACACTTTAGTGTTTCACCTTAGCACTTTAACTTTTCTAAAACAGCTTCCAATCCCTTGTAAACGTTGTACTTACCTCAATATTGGTTGGTTATCGTATGTCTACAACCACGGGATGAAAACGAAATGAAGTCGGTTTTCCCACTCAACCTGGAGGACAACTGTACAGTTCAATAACTATACGGCCTGGTTCAGACAATCAGTGTAATTATATATATATATATATATCAAATATTTAACTGTTGAAACATTATTAACTCGTAGACAATTTAAGATTTGACATTATACAATACTTGATCGTGCCTGTAAGAATGGCATGCATTTTCATGTAAATTTATGTTTATATGAAAATATAAAATTATTATTATACTGTAACCAAATATATAATAAAACCATACCACCTATCGCCGCAGAATCTAAAAACATACTAAATAACCCCAGAAAAAAAGTCAAAACCCCCCGAAATTCGACATTGTCCTCTCCTAGCCATAACTCGATTGCTAAAGGTGAGGAAAATATGCCCCTAAATCATGCCAACAAAAACAGTGGCAGCTTAAATAAGCCCACACTCCCCAGGATCAATGGTGTTAGCACTCACAACGTGCTAAATCGCACCATGGCACAAACCAATATCCAATGTCACAACAATGTCACCCTCAGTAGTACAATTGGTAATAGTCAGAACTCGGCTACCAACAACTCAGGGTCTTCAGAGTATGGCACACAAACCAATTTTGACCGGATATATGGTACAAGTCTGCTGGGAACTAACTCACAATGCAGTATACACGAAATCTCCACAAGGACACGACTAGCATCGAACAATAAGTGGAATAATAAGCCATGGTCATCAAAAGGATCCAATCATTTTTTATCCCCTGCGTCCCTGTCAGCGTTGAAAAAACAGCTGGTAGGGATGTTAATACTCCTAAACCACTAGTGCTGGCTCCCTCCTTGCATGAAAACAGGAACGGTCTAGTGCACCTGTATCCATTAAGCACACTTGACACTTGCACAAGTATAGGTCAAATAAAGAACCCTACCCACTTCTCTAGCCTAACTAAAAATAAAAATTCCTTAGTCTATAGCAAATCCAACACTCCAACTCCTAATTCTTCACCGAAAACAGCACACACCAACTCGATAGACATAGGTGAGCATGATGCTGGAACTCCTCTTAACATAGGATCGTCATGTCCAGCAGAACTACTGGGTGCTGAACCATATTCGGGGCTGACTAACGAACTTAAATACTTCAAATGCTATTTCAACTCTCATCTTTACCTAGTCCTCATAAATGCTAGATCTGTTCTAAATAAATTGCCTATGCTCAGAGCACTCACAGTAATATACAAACCCCCTGTAATTGTCATCACTGAATCTTGGTGTCATTCGAACATCCTGGATGAAGAAATAAGCTTAGATAACTGCACACACTTTCGGTGTAACAGGGAAGGTGGTAAGGGAGGGGGTTGTCTCATGTACTTTCTGAATGCACTTACGGTATCACAGCTAGAAAGTAGTACACTCAACATGCCTGAGACTCTATGGGTTAATGTACACTTAAATAACGTAACAGCATTTATTGGATGCACCTACAGAGCACCTGGCACCTTCAGTAATTACGAGAACCAACTTATTAATACTCTGGAGCAATTATCCGACTTACAATACGATCATAAGATCCTATGTGGGGACTTTAACATACCTGAAATCAACCGGGATATACCCACAGGCCCAACTAAATTTGACAAGTTCTTAGACACACTGGATATACTTGACTGGAAACAAACTGTCACTGCTCCCACAAGAGGTAATAACGTACTAGACTTAACCTTCTGATACAATATAAGCCCACTTTCAACCCTAGTAGGTTCTGAGTTTCCAGGGAGTGACCACAAAACAGTGATGTGTGCACTGCCAATTCCGCTGAGTAGCAATGCATCTCATACCTCCACTTCAAAACAAGTAAAATATAGGAACTATAGTAAGGCAAACTGGGCCTCAGTAGAATCAATGCTAAGATCCACCGAATGGGATGAATATTTAAAGGATTGACGGAATTATCTTACACAGCCTCTAAATTATTCTCGCGTACCGAAAACAAAGCAAAAGCCAATAATTGGTCGTCCAAACTTCGTGATATATTTCGGGACCAAAACAAGCCTTCAGACGAACGCTTAGCTAGTTAGTGATCGTGCACGTGACACGACAGGGTACCAAATGGCGGGGATGTTTGACCGGAAGCCTTCAGCTATACAAGTCGACCATTTACACTGACAAATGTTCCGCAAACATTATTGGTGCCGTATCTTTCATTTGCCTAGCTAATAATGAATTAACTTTCTCCACGACGCAACCCGGATTTCATTTGTGGAATATACTCTTATACCAATGGAAAAGTATCAATTTGTAATACAACGTCACGATTGTAACTTATAACATAACTGATCGTATCTGTAAAAATAGCTTTCTTATTACCCGATTTGGATATAAATCAAAAATTCGGAATTACTTCAAGCTTTATTTTTTCCAAAGTATTTGTAATCCATCCAAAACATACTTGGGTTTATTTGTTAATGCGAAGTTAATATTCCTATATTTCATGATGTGCTCCATTGAATGACTCGTTATCATATTGTTTCCACAAACCAAAGACAGAGACGTCAGCAACCATGTAATTTAACTATAAACCAAATTTATGGAATTTAAATAATGCTTATCCATGCCTGTACATTTGATGTGTCCTACACAGGTAGGAAAAGATGTGTATTTTATTAAAACATTATTATTAAGTACGATTGCTAATCGTATATGTAATTCATCAGACTGATGATGCCTGTAAACTGGCGTCCCTCATGTACAAAATGAGAATATACTATTATTATTATTAAACACTGGTGGTCAACATCCAATGAGTGATTGTTGTGATCAATAATTTTGGGGAATTATTTACCGCTACAGCTCACTGCCCCCTAGTGGGGTGGTGAGGACCCTAAGACAGAACCAGCCAGAAGTAAAATAAACTCGATGGTTCCCTTTCGGGTGAGAAAAATCTTCCGAGCGGCTTGGTGGTATGCCTACTGGTTTGTCTGCGTATGCTAACAGGGTGTTTGTACATAGCTTCCTTGTTGTTGTTCGTTGGATTCCGTGCTTCGTTTGTTTCCTGTCCAGTGCCCGTAGCACCTGGAAAAGAAAACAAGAGCGCCAAGAACCATGTCGAGGAGAATATACCAAATCAGCGTTTTTGTTAAAAAAAATGATGTGCATTTACCATACAGTAAAATAATGCTAAGTTCAGAACATCGAAAAAAATACATCTGATTAATTTTTTTGTGTATGCTACATGAACTGTTGAAAAAAATTTTGTGTTTGGTGGTACTGTGTATAAAACAATTGATACGTCAAAAAAATAGTACCACAAACGAATGAGTTACGTGAATCACACGACCTCGTTAAGACAAATAAGTGTGAAGATATTCTGGGAACCCTACGGTGCGTCCAGAACGGATTTTCTTGGGAGGCTCGATAGAAGGTTCGGTAGCCAGAGGGCGAATGCCCTTGCAGTCAATAGTGTGGACCAGGAAGTCGAGTGAGTCAACACCGAATTGACACTTTTAAATATTAATAGTAACACCATGTTGGCGTAACCTGTCAAATGCCAAGTCCAAGTGCCTAAGGTGAGTTTCCTTGTCTGGACTGGCAATGAGACAGTCGTCTAAGTGTGCGTTTACAAAGTCGAGACCGCGAAATACTTCGTCAATGAAGCGTTGGAATGTTTAAGCTGCATTCCGAAGGCCGAATGGCATACGTAGAAATTCAAACAGTCCGAAAGGCGTAATGATAGCCGTTTCCGGGATATCTTCTGTTGCCATCGGGATTTGGTTATGCGCTTTAACCAAGTCGATTTTGGAGAATAAGGTCGCGCCGGATAAGGTTGCCGTCAAGTCGTGTATTTGAGGCAACAGGTAGCAATCAGGGGTTGGTTTGGCATTCACTCTCCGGTAATCACCAGTGGGTCGCCAATCACTGCTATCCTTTTTCGGAACCATATGAAGTGGGGATGCCCATGGGCTATTCGAAGGTCGAATGATGCCAAGGGTAAGCATATGGTCAAATTCATTCCTGGCGATTCTCAGTTTGTCAGGAGCTAATCGTCGTGCTTTAGATGTCAAAGGTTGTCCTGTGGAAATGATGTGGTGCACAACATTGCTGGTTATGCACGGTAGGTCGTTCAACGGGCAATTAAGTTCCGGATATTTGTCAACAATAGGTTGAAAAGTTGGATCAAGTATTGCTTTCATCTTAACGAGTGACAAGCTGGGGCCTGTGTAGTTGATGTCTTTGATAGACAGACTAGTAGTATTGTCAATCAGTCGTTTTCGGCGGACGTCTACGAGTAATCATGATGATTAAGTAGGTCCGTGCCAATGATGGGCATTATGACGTCAGCGAGAAGGAAAATCTACTGAATAGGTTTGCGTAAACCTACGTTCAGATAGACGTATTTCCTACCGAAAGTTGTAATTGGTTTTCCATTTGCAGCCTGTAAGTTGAAATTAGGTTCCTTCTGTCGATCTGCTGCTGTAGCAGGAAAGACGCTGACTTCGGCGCCTGTGTCGACTAAATATCGAGTCTGGCTGATCACATCATGGATGTAAAGTAGGCGGCTAGTGCCACCGGCGACGGTTGCCCCAACGCGTGTCGGCGGGATAGTTTCCCACAGACTTTGAGACATTTCGGAAGTTACAACGCTTACGGCAACACTTCGCTTCTTGGCCATAGGTGTTGTGGTACCAGCACCAGTCAGGGTTTTGCAGAGAACGTGGCTTGGACTTAGATCGACCACGTGAGTTCCTGCGTTGAGGAGATTTAGGACGACAGTCGGAGGAGTTAGAAGACATGTTTGACCTGAACATCTGCTGGATGGAGTTGCATAACTCTATCATTGCAGGATCCTTACTCTAAGTCTGCTAAGTCATTGAGCATATTTCGGAACTGACCGTTTAGTTATTTCTAGAAT